>JAUTWP010164385.1:0-21086 GCA_033042655.1 Cyathermia naticoides
AGATCATGCCCGTATGGAAAAAGCGATCACAGAGGGAATCTGCCACTCCTACAAACGCTTCCTAGATGCCCAAATTAACATCTCTTATATCTATCGTAGTACTACCAGCAAGGTAGAACTGTTCCGCTTTGATATCTCTCAGGAGAAGTGCTTTATAAAGTAGCATTTCTCTGACGGTTCTAACCTCACTTCTTTCTATACCTTTTTTAAAAAAAGCCTCCGTATACTTGTTTGACATAATTTTGACACAATTTATTGTTATACTTCATGTACATGAAAACAGGAGTATGAAATGTTCAAACCCCTTAATATTCTGTTTGGTTTCCTATTTTTTACAGTTATGATGCTACTAGGCTGTCAAACAAATCCTGCGATGCAAAGCAAGTCCTACACACCTAAGAAGAGTGATAAACTTATAGAAGAACATAGCGGATATCGCATCTACCAGAGGAGTGACGGGAGCTACTATACCTACCATAAGGGACGAATTACGCATGACCATCTGAAGTATGTACATAGTGCAGCGTTGTCAGGAAAAAAGAATATGCAGGCACTTTTGAATCAGCACAATGAAATGATCACCTTTTATATGGAGGGGTTTGATGCGCCGTATACCTATAGTATCTGTGGAAACAGTATGGATTATGATCTAGAGATATCCCAACGAAATGGTAAGTTTGTACTGAGCTACAAACTCACTTCTACAGCACAAGAGTTGCCTGAGCTTGCCAAAGAGATGGGTAAGATACACGAATTTGCCTCTTTTGCCAAACAGGGTATTGATGCACTCTATTTCAAAAACTATAAAACAGTGATCAATACCGCAAGCAATGACCTGAACCTTTATTACCGTAGTGGTAAAAAGTATGGTTTTTATGGGAGCATTGTAGATACTCAAACGAGAAAAGGGGTCCTGTTGAAGCTCCAACGAAATAGGCATGGCTCCTACGACAAGCTCTCTTTTGTAGGGGATGAGATACTACTACAAAAAGGCGCTTTAGTGGGATACTATAAGCGTACTGCGATCAAGTACAAATGGCTTGGTAAATTCAAGGGTAACTTAGCACGCTTCGAACTTCCCAATGCGAAATATGGCTATGTAAGCAAGTGGGACAAGAAGGAGTATTATGACAAATAGATTTCGAAAATATATAGATACTAGTCACATGAAGCATCTCTGGATTATTGCGTTGATAGGGCTTATGTGTGGAAACTTTGCCTATGCACGAAACACAAAGAAGCCTCCTCAAAAACAAGACAGCAGCAAAGCCACCGACTGGGTGGCCTCATGGCGTACTTGTACAGGTGATGGGGCAGTCAAACGAGATGGGACACTCTGGCAGTTTGGCAAGGTTGGAGAATGTGGCTGGGGGCAGATCATGCCTGTGGATCCAGAGACAGGAAAGTCTACAGTCAGTGAAAAATATATCTATCATCTCAAAGGTAGACGCATAGGCAGTGGCTTTGCAGGTACGAAGATCATCAACGGAGAGTACAGAGTCTATGCGATCAAGCGTGACGGTACACTCTGGGGCTGGGGAGAGCAGCTGAGAGAGAAGCCCATTCTCCTCAGCCGTAGCCATAATTGGATAGACTTTCGGGTCAAATATGAGGGCAATGGCTGCTGTGCCCATGATGTAGGGATGCAAAAGGATGGGAGCTTGTGGCGGTTCCCCGAAGGGCTGGACTATACCCATAAAAGCCCCATACCCCACCTGAAGATGATGGGGAGGCAAAAAGGGTGGGATCGTGTACTTCTAGACTGCTGCTCGATCTACGCTACGCGTGCAGACGGTACTCTTTGGCAAAATGATGGTCTGACTGCCAAAGTCAGATTTAAAAAGATCAACTACAAAGCCTTTTGCAAAAATCATCCAGGCCTCTGCAAGAGGCTCAAAAAGATGCCCCACAGATCACTCTATAGCAGTGGAGGTAATGAGATTATCCGTGTCAATACCTCAGGCAGAGCAGGGACATTGTGGATGGATCCTGAAGTGGTGCATGAGTGACAATAGCACTATCATAGTAGACTATTTAAGGAACAAAATATGAAATATTTATTTATCGCACTATCTATATTTGTCATCAGTGGCACACTACTTTTGGCATCAGATCTCGATCCTGTAGATCCAGACTATAATACTGTACTTCGGACCTATACCTTGAAAGACTTAGGCATCTCCAAGGAGATCAAATATTTTGATGTCAAATACTACTATTATACTAAAGGTGACAAGCGTTATAGATATGGTGGAGGGTGGTCATTTGATCAAAAAGCATACCATGAACTCAGTGTTAAAGAGAAACAAAAGATACGTGCAAGCTTTCCCTCTATACGCCAAAAAGGCTATGCTAGTGTACGTCGTGGTAATATGAGCACCCATTATTTCATACACTATATGGATAAGCACTCCAGAGTATTTATCGTTGATACCTATAGTAAGCTCAAGCGTTTCTCACGAAATATGGATGAATCATCATTTTTCAAAGAAGCTTTAATGAATCAAGTAGTCGTACATTGAAATGCTATTAGATATAAAGTGAGAGAAGAGAGCTGAAATCTCCTGTTCTCTTACTCCTTCTCTGCTTGACACATTTTTGCCACAAGTTCATGGTATGATATTGTTATGAAAAAGTATCTAAAACAAATCATAGCGACAGTGACGCTACTCTTCTCAGGTCTATGCTTGGCAGGGGATAGCTACTACAGGGTGGTGGGTGTGGCTGAGGGGGATACGCTTAGTATTCGCCAAGCTCCCTCTGCCTCGTCCAAAAGGACAGGAAGGCTCTACTCCTATGATACAGGATTCACCATAGGCAGATGCAAGAGGAATGGCTCGTCTACGTGGTGTGAGATCGATTTTTTGCCTGATGATGTGATGTTTTTTGTCAGGGACTTCCCCAACAACGGAGGCTGGGTCAATGAAAAGTATATCCATAAGGCTTCCGATATACTCTATACCCAAGCATTTCAATACAGGTCAAATCACCATATATTTCGTGTCACAGGGGTGAAATCCAATGATACACTCAATGTCAGAGCACATCCACGAAACAGTGCCAAAAAGATAGGAGAGCTCAGATATAATGATACAGGTATCATAGCAACTAAATGCCAGAGAGTAGGGCGTAGCAGCTGGTGCTATGTGGGCTATGACTATACGATGGCTTGGGCGACTGGACCGGGAAGTACCAAGGTGCCCTATGCACTGCTGGGCTGGGTCAATATGCGGTACCTCAAGCTGGATGATATCCAGAAGAAACATCGTCTACCAGGGATGACCTTCCCCGGAGAGGCATACTAGATGCAAAAGAGGGAGAAAATATGTTAAAAAAATGGAGATATTGGATTGTAGGGGCGGTGTTGGTCATTGTTTTGATAGGGTGTAGCGGCAGTACAGTGATACCCAAAGGCACCAAAGCACTGCCCTCCAAAAGTGACAAGATCATCAAGGATTTTTTTGGGCATTATCGTATCTATCAGAGACCTGACAAGAGCTACTATGTCTACCGGAATGGACGCATTGTCTATGATAGGCTTAGGTTTGTCTCTCCTGCCACACTCCCTGGTAAAAACAATATGCAGGCACTCGATCAGCATAACAAACGGATAGAATTTTCTCTCTATGAACCACCTATGGCACCTATGTTCTCTTGTGGTGTTGGGGATACAAGCTATAGGATAGATATCACCAAAAAACCTGATGGTTTTGCATTGGGGTTGATACTTACGGGTGGTGATGTAGAGAATTTTTCTGCCGCGTCCAAGAAGATGCTCAACAAAGTACAACCCATTGCAACGGTCAGTAAAGACAGTGTTGATGATCTCTATTTTGCAAGAGATGCAAAGAAAGTTACGTTTGGAAACTCTATTGATGACCAAAAGTCCATGCTCTACTATAGGATTGGCAATAAATATGGTGTTTACGGGAAGCTTAGAGCCAAGAGCAGATTTGGATACAGGATAGTCAGGCAACATTCAAAACTCTACGACGAGATAGACTTTGTAGGGGAGGATGTGTATGTGAGGAGTGGCGTACTCTGGGGCTGTACGAGTAAAACAGCGGTCAAGTACCGAAAGCTGTCGCCATTTGTAGGTAGGCTTGCCAGATTTGAGCTTCCTAATGGAAGGCGAGGTTATGTCACAGACAAGGGGGTAGAATATGTGGACTAGATCATTGGTGCGTCTGTGTGTAGCGGTACTGTTGCTCTGTGGTGGTGCAGCCACTGCCCAGACCAAACCTCTCACACTTGCAGAAGGGAAAAAACTCAAAAATCTTAAGCGGTACAGGCTGAAGGACTTTCATCTGAAAAAAACGGTCAGGTACTTTGACCTCAGGCAATACTATACTACCAAAGGCTACCCGTACATGCGGGGCTGGGCATTTGATCAGCAAACCTATAACAAGCTCCCCTCAAACCTCAGAAATATACTAGGACGCATGTATGCAGCCGAAACCAGAAACAAGAAGGGCTGGGGATGGAGAAACTACTACATGGGCTCAAACGGTGCTATGGAAGCATTTAGACGTTATGGCAAGCCATACAGAAAAACGATCTCCATCCTCTACTTTGCAAAACTGGATTCAAACATATATATCTGGCATCAAAACTCCAAGAAATGGATGAAGGATTTCCTAGGTGAGATAGATACCCCTGCTGAGCTGGCAGTGGTACTCCATACTTACAGAGGTACCAAGAGATACAAAAAGATACCACAAGGCTATCAGGTGAGAATCGATAATCTCATCTCGGAGAAAAATGCTTTGGATGGCCGATGTATGCATATCGTCAGGCATATCGTTGTGGACAAGCATGGGAAGGTAGAATCCCTACAGATGGGATTGCGTGATGATGGTCCTTTGGATAAGCAGACGTGTGATGGATTGCGAAGAGAGATAGGGATGCATTAATATCTATAAGGTGACGGTGCAGATTTTGAGTTGCCCCATTTTTGACACAAATTGTGGGTATACTAGCTACTGTGGAAAGCAATGTCCGAGTGTTGAATTCTTCCCCCCCCCATATATCTCTGCTTGGCTTTTGTTTTCCACATGAGTAGTATTTTCTTACCGTTGCCCCATTTTTCACACACTTTAATGTTACAATAACCCAAAACAGCACATAAGGAATAATGATGAAGCGACTAGGTTGGCGACTGGTATGGATGGTAGCGATGATGTGGGGTGCTTTGTCAGCAGCGAACAGCCCAAAAGCGATGATCATCTTTGATGCATCAGGCAGTATGTGGGGGCAGATCGATGGGGTGAACAAGATCGTCATCGCCCGTGATGCACTCAAATCTGTGGTACAAAAGTGGAACCCAAAAGTCGAACTGGGGCTCACTGTGTATGGGCATCGAGTCAAAGGGGACTGTAATGATATCCAGACCATCCTCCCTATAGCCAAGATCAACAAAAAGCAGATGATCGATACGGTTTTTGCGATACAGCCCAAAGGGATGACCCCTATCGCCAAATCCCTGCGTCAAGTCGCTAACTCTCTGCGTCAGTATGAGGATCAGACCACGATCATCCTCATTTCTGATGGGCGGGAGAGTTGCGAAGAGGATCCCTGTGCTACTGCAAAACAGCTCAAGGCAGAAGGGATCAACTTCATCGCTCACGTAGTAGGCTTCAATGTGGATGCAACCACAGACAAGCAGCTCGCCTGTGTCGCCAAGGCCACAGGGGGAGAATACTTCTCTGCCAAAAATGCAGTTGCTCTGAACAAAGCCATCAGAGTGATCGCCAAAAAAGTAGCAAAACCCAAGCCCAAACCAAAGTCGAAACCTGTCGTACTCAAAAACACCACATTGGAACTGATGGCGAGATACCAGATGTCTCCCAAAGCACTCAATGTCTCTGGTATGCAGTGGGAAGTTATACAAGGGAACAAAGCACTCTACAGCGGCAGTGAGGAAAACCCAAAGATACCGGCCAAGGTAGGCAAGGTACATATCAAGGCCACCTATAACCGTACCTCAGAAGTACAAAAGGTAGAGGGAGACATCACCCTCAAAGCCAAGAAGAGCAACCCGGTCACTATCCAACTTAAGAGTGGAAAAGTAACCATAGACACCGCTGAAGAGCAGGGTGGCCCCAAGGTCAAGAGCTCAGTACATATCTATCCGATCCTGGAGGGTGAGCCCAATCTAAGTGATGAGATCGCCTGGTGTGTACCGACCCGGTCCAAAGCCTGTGAACGGATACTGCCTATCGGTGATTTTCTGATCAAAGCCAGCTATAACGGAATGAAGGTACAGAAACAGTTTGTTCTGGGGAACAAAGCGAAGAAAGTATTGCATCTCTATTTTAAGCAGACCAACAAAGTATATATCACCGCGTCAGAGAAGGAAGGTGGCAAATGGATAGAAGCGTATCATGAGATCTATAAAATAGAAGACGGTGAATCAGGGCCTCAGGTGACCAACTGTTGGTCTGCCAAGAAAAAAGAGTGCATCCAGCAGATACCTGTAGGAAAATATCTCATGAAATCAACCTACAATGAGTTCAAACGAACGACTCCCTTTGAGATCAAGTCAGGGGAGAGAACAAAACTCAATATCGTATTTGGACAGACCAATAAAGTATATATTGCAGCATCAGAGACAGAGGGTGGCAAGTGGATAGAAACGTATCATGCGATCTATAAAGATGATGGCGAAGCAGATGAACAAGTCACCAACTGCTGGTCGTCCAAGAAAAAGGAATGTGTGCAAAGACTGCCAGTAGGAAAATATATACTGAAATCAAAATATAATGAGTTTAAAAATGAGACAGCGTTTGATATCAAGGCAGGGAAGGAAACCAGGATACATGTACTGTTCGCCCCATTTAAAATCACCGCAAAAGGCCTCAATAAGTGTAGCATAGTAGTGTTTGAGATCATCTCTCCCAAGGGGCGTGTGATCGAAAGTAAAAGTGCTCCGGCATTCAGAGGGATAGAGGTGGTTTTGCCAGATGGTAAGTATTTTGTGGAAGCTACATTGGATGGTGTGACCAAAAAGGGACAGTTTGAGATAGGTAAAACAGATACACTTGTGTTGGACTTTGGTGGAAATGATACAGATGGCAAAGTAGAGGGTGTTTGGAAGACCACAGAGGGCAAGGCACTCATGCATCTGAGTGGTACAAAGGTGTCTGGTATCTATGGCAGTGATAATGGTGAGTTGGTAGGGGAAATGACCTACCCGCAGAGATTTGAAGGGGTTTGGATAGAAGATCACTCCAGTACCAAGTGTAGTGAGGCAAAAAATGGACGTTATTACTGGGGTAAAGCAGTCTGGGAGTTTGAAGATGACATGTGCAGTTTCAAGGGAAAATGGGGCTACTGCGGTAAAAAAACAAACCATGGCTGGAGCGGTACATTTACCAAATCTCTACCCAAAGAGACGAGTCATGAAGCATTGATCAAGGCCGATAAGCAAAGTATGACACAGATACCCACCGAGTCTAAAGTATCCAAGCCAGCCACAAACAGTGCGATCATGACCATGGGTGGCAAGCAGATTGAGATAGATGGACTGAGCAAAAAAAATGCCGAAGATCTCCAAAAAGCAGCCCAAATGCTGGAGATGCTTGGTGGACTGATGGGTGGAGAGCAGACCAAAGCACAGAAAGAGAGCAAAACAAAAGCAAAGATCAAGCAGATAGAAGAGAACAAAAATGCAGATAAAGCCTTTGATGAGGCAAGTCAAGATCTTAAAATGTTTACAAACTAGGAGCAATAATGAAGCAGACATTAACCATGGCACTACTGGTGTTGGTAGCAGGTAGCAGCGTAGCAGCAGATGTGGATATGATGAAGCGTTATGGTATCAAAAGTGCCAAGATCACTTTTGAGATCAAAGGTGGTGGCACGATGATGGGAATGATGGAGAGCAAAACGAAAGGCAAGAAACGACTGATTTTTGATAGCTATGGTGCGAGAGAGATCATGGAGATTGCCAAGGTGACACAGGAGACCATCAATGGCAAGAGTACGGTGAAAAAAGTGCACAGTATGCAATATATGAATGGTGGGATTCTCTACAGTGTTAACTTTAAAAAGAAAAAGATTACCCGGAGCAAAAATCCAGCACTGGCAGCCAGTGCACTCTTTGGTGGTGGAAAAAATATGGTACAAACAGGCAAATCAATGCTCCAAAAAATGGGTGGAAAGATGATTGGTAAAGACAAAGTTTTGGGGTACAGATGTGAAGTCTGGAGTCTCATGGGTACACAGCAGTGTATCTACAAGGGAATCACGCTGAGGACAGTCTCTGATATCATGGGGATAAGAAGCAGCGAGGTGGCGACAGACATTCAATTTGATGTGAGTCTGGACAAAAGTGATTTCAAGTTGCCTGAGTATCCTATTGTAGACAGAAGAGGGCGAGTGATGGAGATGGATCGAGAGGTACGGGATACAATAGATAGCAAGGAGAGTGCTGCCACCATCAAACAGGCAAATGATGCAGCCACGGCGATGGCGGCAGGCCTAAATGCACTGGTAGCATCCGGGGCAAATCTGAGCTCTGGCAATGATCTGACTCCAGAGCAGGAGCAGGCGATGCAAAAGGCAATGATGGCAGCAATGGGTGGAGAAAAGAGTATGCTAGCCAAGCAAAAACAGGAGATCATGGCTGACTTCAAGAAGATGCCACAGGCAAAAGCCTGCTTTGAGAAAGCCAGAAATGTTGTCGATGCCAATGCCTGTGAAAAAGCGATAGACAGTGAGGATCCAAAGTATCATACCTACTGGAGCAAAAAAGAGAAAGCCAAGATACTCAGAGAGATCAAGGCGTTTGAATCTGCTGCACCATGTATCCGTGCAGCACAGAGTTTCAGTGCATTGAAGCAGTGCATGCCTCGTTAGGGATAGCTATGAAACTGTTGATACTCAGTATGATGCTTTTTGTATCTGTCTATGCCTAAAACACACCGCTCTTTGGTGCCATTACAAGAGTGATCAGTGATGATATACTCAATTATAGCTTGGTGTCTTGCCTCTAAAATAAACTCTGATTTGGTATTACTTTTTGAGCAGTGCCGCCATCATCTTATTGGTATGCTCAAACATAATATTGGTCTTTTTGTAGACAAGAGCGGGCATGAAGGTTTTGGTGGAGTTCTCTAAGAACTCAAAGTACTGAAGATCTTTTTCCAGTTCTCCCAATACCTTCTTCGTCCTCTCGTCGGTAAGAGACATTTTTTTGAGCTCTGCTAAAGCGTTAGTAAACATCTCTTTCTGTTTTGCCATGTCTTTATGAAGTTTTTCATGATCCATCCCCCATTTGAGGAGCATATAGAGACTGGCAAATTTCTGAGAGACGGCGGAGAGCTTACCTGTATAGTAGAGGCAGTCAGATGTCTCATTGTGTAGCTTTTTCTTGGTGCTTCGTATCATTTTTTTGATGCTCATCCTGAGTGGAACAGTATATTTCTTGAGCTCTTTAAACTCCTCCTGCGTGATGGGCTTTTGCAGTTCTGCTTCCAGTTTGATCCACATTGCTTGATGCGCTGTAATTGCTTTTTTTGTCTCTTCATCTACGGCAAGCTTAGAAAGTGTTTCCTGATAGGATTTAAACTTTTGGATCTCATTTTTTAGATCTGCCAGAGGGTCACTAAAGCTGTTCTTCATCTCTACCATGACATAGTCTTTCATAATAGCAGGGATAGAAGCGACCTCTCTGAGTCCAAGTTCCATCACTTCTGTATAGATTTTTTTATCATTAGCTTGTAGTGAGAAGGTACATAAGAGGGTAAGCAAAATAGCTTTGAATATATGTAACATAGTAAAACTCCAAAATAATATGATTACTTTGGTAACCCGGCGGTCTTTTCGGTAATATAGAGGAAGATCCGTGGCTTTCCGTCCCTGTTTCTCAATAGGTTTGGCTTTATCTATTAAGTGTGATTATAGCTAAAAAACGTCAAAAAAACTCACATATTTTATAAATTATATTGAAGATACGCAAGGATGCAAGATATGTAGATCAGTGATGTGGTATTATAGGAATGAGGGTCTCTGTTCTGCCTCTGTATTCAAAATAGATATCACCGAAGCTATACTCTTGAGGATAATTAGTTTTGACAAGAATAAGACTATTTGCTTCAATTTCCTGTGTCGGTACATGGCTACTGTGTGATCGAAGTGTTGCCGGATAGATGCTGGTGTTGAGTACCCAGAAATCACTATGGTCAGGGTCTGTCTCCTGTTCCTGCTTGACTCCGTGTCTATGAGAGCTGGCGATTCCCTCCAGGATAAAGATATCATGATAGAAGGAATCCTCCACCACTTCAGGCAGTAGCTCTCCTTTGCTGTTTCTTGAGACGAAGGCCACAATATCCAGATTGTCATCGGTTTTTTTATTGATGAGGGTATAGAGCTCTTTTTTGTCTGTGATCTTTTCCATATGCTTAAATGTATGATAGGCACTGATATGCCCTTTGAGGATGCGCTGCTCAAATTTTTCGAACTGCTCATATTCGTAATCGATCTTCTTACGCTTGACATAGTCAGAAAGCCTGCTGCTGAGGCTTTGGCTCTGCTTTGATATATGGTTGTTCAGTAGGGGGTCGATATGCTTTTTGTTGAGATCAGTAAAGAAAAAAATAAGATTGTTGAGTTTGAATCCAAGCCAGTTGAAAAACCTTACCATAGGATTTTCTTTGCCCAGTACGCGCTCAAACCAGCTAAAAATATAGCTCAGCGCAAATACTTCCAGTATCGGAGTGATCCATGAGTTGATCATAAAGCCAAAGAATTTGGCTCCCATCATCAAGATCGTTTTGGAGAGTCCTATCACAACGACCTTGATCTCTGTAAAAAGAAGTAGATTATCGAGGTACCCTGTAGTATAGAGAGCCCAGGCAGAGAGGATAGAAAGAATAAGAGGGATAAAGATATTTTTCAATTTTGCTCTGAGATTGAGTGCGCTATAGTACTCTCCCAGCTCCTGAAATCCCACTTTGATGTGATCTGTAATATTTTTTTTGAGCCATCGGGCAAAGATATTATCGAGGAACCATCGTTTGAGGAGCAGGTAGGTTCCTTGTACGATAGTAAGCCCCTTGACAAATGCCAGTATCTTGAGTTTGGAGGCTGTGTAAAAAGAGAGTAACGCAGACTTGAATACCAGTGCGATGGCAAACATATAACCACTGAGCATCTTGTAGGAGAGTGGATAATAAAGGTTAAGGACTGTGATGATGAGGACAGGAGTGATCACTGCAAGTGCCGCAATATGTCGTCGTTTCACAGTCTCCCTTTCTCCATTACCAATTACCTAATCTTCATCCGTCGCATCCGTGGTATAGACACCGGTGGCTTTCTTCCACATAATGGAGGCATTCATTCCCAGCCAGATAACCAGCCCGGCACCGATAGTCGCGATCCAGCCTAGGTTACTCCATTTGGAGGTGTCTATGATGTTGTACTGCGCAAGTCCCCAAACAAACGCAACGATAATGGCTACGGCGATGATCGCACCATAGATCTTGATGCTCTGCATGATCGCTTTGATCGCCATAATCCAAAGAGCGATCATGATAAGGATAAAGAAGGGATTGAATCCGGAGAGTGGGTCTCCTCCGCTGATGTAGCCGATAAAGTGGTGCTGAGTAGGGTTCCAAGTACCGATTGCAAGGGTAAGTGAGAGGACGAGAGAGACCCACCATCTCAGATGTGTTTCTACTTTTCCACTTTTTGTTTTACTTTTTTTGGTTAGAAAATTGAATGCCATGCGTAACCTCTTCCGTTATTTTTCCCCTTATTATAGTCAAAAAGTGTAAATCCCAATCAATATTTTGATATAATCACCCCAATCTTATTGTCTCAAAGGTTTCAGATGGATACACGCAATTATCAATCAGGCGGTTCATGTTTCGGAATATTTTTTCTACTCTTTCTTATTCCTTTTATTGCAGTGGTGCTTCTCTCACTGGGATACATGGACATATTGCCCTTTAAGGTGGAGATGCATACCCTGATTACACTGGGCATTATCTTTATGATCTTCCTCTTTTTCATCAAGCATAATGCCAGCTATGCAGCGTGTAAGATATCCAATAACTTTGCCCTCATGGAGGATAATCTCCAGGAAGCACTCAAAGCCAATGCATTGACGATCATGGGGAAGACCAAATCGACCCTGACAGTACGAGATTTTATCGAGGAGTATTTTAAGGGAATCAGAGACGACAACTTTGCACGGGTCGCCAGCTCTGTGTTTCCGATGTTGGGTATCTTGGGTACTTTTATCGCGATCGCACTCTCTATGCCGGATTTTACCGTCTCTGACAGTGGGCAGCTTGATCGTGAGATCTCCCTGCTGCTTTCTGGGATAGGTACAGCCTTTTATGCTTCTATCTATGGTATCTTTCTCTCTCTCTGGTGGATCTTTTTTGAGCGTAGAGGGCTGGCACGTATAGAGGAGAGCAGCCAGAGTCTGGAAGCACTTTACGACAGCCGCATCTGGAAAAAGAGTGAACTGATCAAGCATGAACATATGCAGACAGAACTCAAAGACCAGAAGATCATTCAGACACTGCAGGAGACCTTCAGCCTGGACTTTATCAAAGACCTGAACAATCAGTATATCCGAAACTTTAAAACGATTATTGATGATACCACCAACAGTTTTGAGCGGATCACGACCCATATGGAGAGTGTCTCCAGAGATTTGCGCAAAACAATTGAGAAAATAGATGAAAGAAAAGAGAGTGTCAATGCCGTAGCCACGGTTAAAAAAGATATCCATCAGTTTATAGAGGGAGTCAATCAGCTCAATCATGGGCTGGAGAGATTCAACGGCAGTGTAGATCATACCTTTGGTAAAATTGATCAGGAGCTGGCGGGGGCTGTAGACAAACTGGGAGAGATGGCGGAGATGATCGTAGAACAGAACCTTAGTATCCAGAAAAAACTCTCTGACAGTGACAAAGAGTCCTAATGTTTAAAAGACGAAGTCATAACGATCAGAGTAATTTCTGGATCTCTTATGCAGACTTGATGGCGGGGCTGCTTTTTGTGTTTATTCTGCTTATCGGAGCGATCGTCTCTAAGTCTATGATATTAAGAGAGGATCTCTACCAAAAAGAGGAGAAACTGGGGCAGACAGAAGTGGCATTAATGGAGAAGATGGAAAAACTTGATCTGACAGAGAAAAGACTCAAGAGTCTGACCGCCAAACTAAATGACAGAGAAACCATGCTTCGGGATATCAACAATTCTCTGGTCAGCAGCAAGATCAAAGTACATCAGCAAAAGCAGGCAATTGTACAAAAGAATCAAAAGATTGCCCAGAAAGAGCAGGTTGTCAAAAAACAGAAAAATTTGATCGTACAAAAAGAACAGACAATAGAGACAAAAAAGCAGGTTATAGAACAAAAAAAGAGAGTGATCACTGAGCAGGAAGAGCAGATCAGACTACAGGCTGAAGAGGTAAGAAAACTTCATCTACTTCTGGCAGAACTACAGTCCAACCTCAAGCAGAATCAGACTGTAAAGAAAACTCTGGATGAAAAAGTGATTGCATTGGGAAGGAGTCTGAAGCAGAAAAACAGTTTACTGGAGAGTCAAAGGTCTCTCAGTACTACCAAAGAGGAGAGGATAGGGCAGCTACAGGCACTGATCACACTGACCAAAGATTCACTCAAGCTCAAAGAGAGTGAGCTTGAGAAGCTTAACCAACTGCTTCTGGCACGCAACAGCAAGGTGGATACGCTGAATAAAAAGATTGTTCTGTTACAAAATCTGACCAAGGAGTCCAACACTACCCTTCAGCAGAAGCAGAAGAAATTGCAGGAGTATGTCGGGCGTGTGATCGTACTCTCCAACAGTCTGACCGACAAAGAGGAGGAACTGAAACTCAAAGATGAGAAACTGGTCACCCTATTGGAGGCACTGGACAAGAAAAAGACCAGATATGACGATCTGGTAGCCAAACTCCAAAGTCAAAAAGCACAGATCAGGTCTCTTACCGGTATCAAGCTCAAAGTCATTGCCGCACTGAAGGAGACGCTTGGAGACAAGATCAATATCGATAAAAGAAGTGGTGCATTGAAGCTCTCCTCCAATATCCTGTTTGATAAAGGAAGCAGTGAACTGAAAGAAGAATCCAAAGAGGAGTTGAAGCGCGCATTTGAGAACTATATAGGAGCACTGGTGACCAATCAGGCGATCAGACCACATCTTGAGCGGATCATCATAGAAGGGCATACGGATAGTGACGGTACCTATCTCTACAATCTCAAGCTTTCCCAAGAGAGAGCACTGGCGGTGATGCATTATTTGTTGACGCTTCCTATCGCTCAGAAATACGATCTGAAAAAATATCTGGTTGCCAGCGGAAGAGCCTATCTGGATAATGTCAAAAAAGGCAGTTTCGAAGACAAGGAGGCATCCAGACGTATAGAGATCAAATTTCAGCTCAAAAATCAAGATGCCATGCATGAGATAGAGAGGATACTGGATGATGGAAAACAACTCTTTTAGACCGTCACACCTGGAGCATGCTTCTGTGAGATTGACGGTGCGCATAAAAAACACAAAAGAAAAAATAGGGCATATCTTAGGTCAAGACAAAAAAAGAAGAAAAGGATTCTTTTCCTCTTTTTTCTCTTGGATAAAAAATTGATATTCTTTCTCCAAATATAGATAAAAAGGGTATTTTCTGCCTACTTTTTGCTATTTCCACATCTTTCTCTGAGAAGCACTCTCCGAAACAGCTTTTTTTGACATTTTTTTGCTAACATGGAAATAGTGAGATTTTTTAGGTAGGGGGAAATGTGAATTTTCTGAATCAATTTACATTATATGATGTATTTCTGGTGGGAGTCGGATTGGTGCTTGCCAGTCTGATCCGTATTTTTTATGATTCGTATAAAGAGAAACAAAGACTCAGAAAACTGGGACGTATGATCAAGGTATATAATGAGTCGATGGATATCTATGAAGAGGGTGTACTGATCATCTCAGACAAAGAAGAGGTAATCTTCGCGAATAAAGAGGCTGCAAGGATCTTTGCACTTAAAGAGAGTACTGTCACCATGGAGCATCTCAAAAAGGTGAGTATACGACTTAGTGGCTCTTTTGAAGAAGAAGAGTTTATAGATCTTGTACAAAAAAGAAAAAATATTCCACAGGCACATATCATTTCGGGAAGCTCTTCTGTTCCTGTCTCTATCAATACCAATAAATTTCATATGCAGTTCAGTCACAATGATTCCTGGAGGATCATTATTTTGCAGGATATCGCCAGTAAATTGAAACTTCAAGAGAGAATCGATAACATCAGTTCCTACAAGGATCTTCTGACCAGCCTTCCGACACGATATCACCTGAATGCAGACCTTGTAACAGTGATTTTGAAAGCAGCACAAAAAGAGCATGATTCAGCGATCGGAATGTTTGGGATTCGGGACTTTAATATACTGCAATCGGTCAATGGTATAGAAAAAATGGATCTTGTGCTTAGAGATATTGTTCGAGATACGCTTCCTGTTTTGGATGCGAATGCAACACTGTACCGATTTGATTGTGATGCGTTTGCGATAGTATTTGAGGATATTGTAGATAAAAATGAGATCAGGAGACAAATAGAGAGTATTGTTTTAAAGATACAAAACTTTCTGCTTGGAGAGAATATCAAAGCAGAAACAATGCAAGGACTCTACTTTATCGGAGAAAAAGATGCTACTGTAGAAAAAATACTTAATGAAAGTTATCGTATCCTAAGAAGTAAAAATAGTGAGAAAATAGACACCATTCATAAAAGTTTCTTGGTCTCAGAGAGTGAACTAAACAGCACTAAGTATCTGGCAAGCAAATTGATAAAAGAGGACTTTCTCAATGGCATTAAAAACAAAGATTTCTTCTTTTTCTATCAGCCAATATACAGTTTGACTGACAATGCAGTGTTGGGTGTGGAAGTGCTTACACGGCTTAACCATAAAAAGTATGGGTTCTTGCTTGCGGAGGATTTTATGCCTAAGGCGATAGAGTTTGGCATCATGTCGGAGATTACTTCGCATCTGCTGGACAATGTACTGGGGCAAAAGAAGTTTTGGTCGATAGAGAGAGGCATAGATCTTGATATGACGATCAACTTGGCACTTTCAGATCTGCAATCTGGTGTCTTTACCGAAATGCTGGAAAAAAAGCTGCAGGAGTTTGAGATCGATCCCAAAACCATCATTATTGATATTCCTGAAATGGTGTTGGCAGAGGATTTTGATTCTGTATCAGAAGAATTTTATATGCTTAATAAGATGGGAATAAGGCTCTGTATCGACCATTTCGGTAAAGAATATGTCAACCTGAAGCATCTTGAAATCCTTCCTTTGGAAGCGATAAAGATAGATGGATCGATTATTAGAAATATGGCAGAAAATGACCATAAAAGAAGATTGATCTCTAGTATTGTTTCTATCGGTGATGAGTTACATATGAAGATCGGTGCAAACCATGTAGACTCTCTTGAAACCAAAGTGGCTTTACAAGGTCTTGGATGCCATTTTGCACAAGGTCATTACTTTGGCAAGGCGGTACCCGCTTTTGAGATTGCAGATGTGATCAGGCGGGTAGCCGACTAGGCAGGATAGCTATAGTAGCTCAAGCTACTCTTTCCAAACTTTTTTTGCTTCCTTCGCAAGAGGGTGCCTATATTTTCTGGCATCTTGAGGGAGCTCATATGCTCGACGATCACAGTTTCGCACACCTCCGGCTCTATCCTCTCTATCAGTGCAATGGTTTTATCATAGATATCCTCCATGCCTTCTCGTGTTGAGAAGGGAGGATCAAAGTAGAAATAACTCTTGAGTCTTTGGTCTTGGATACGTGCATAGATATCTGGGAACACCTCAAAACTGTCGCCGTGGATCGCTGTGGCATCTGTGGCATTGAGTCGGTGTAGATTTTCTTTGAGTAACTCATACACGCTTCTGTTCTTTTCAATAAAGAAGAGTTTGCCTGCCCCTCGGCTCCATGCTTCTAGACCAATAGAACCACTGCCGGCAAATACCTCTACAAACCCTTTATCGATAATATCAAACTGCAGGGTATTGAAAAGAGATTCCCTAAGGATAGCCTTTGAGCTTCTGGTGGTAGAGAGGTTGGGGATCAGTATTTTTTTCCCTCTGTAGTCCCCACCTATGATACTGCCTTCAAAACAGGGGAGTGACTCTCTCTTTCTTCTTGTGGGCCTTTTTGTGGATTTCATCATAGATTCTCATCATCTCCTGTACCGAATATCCTGTCTCCTGCATCCCCGAGTCCTGGTACGATATAGCCTTTTTCATTAAGCTTCTCATCCAGTGCAGCCGTATAGATGGTGACATCCGGATAGGCTTTGTTGATCGCTTTGACCCCCTCTGGAGCAGCGACAAGGCAGACGAAGGTCACATCGGTTACTCCTTTGCTTTTGAGAAAATCAAGGGCACTGAGAGCAGAGCCACCGGTTGCCAACATAGGGTCAAGCAGCAGTACTTTGTTGTCTAGTGCCTGCATGGGGATCTTGTTGTAGTAGCTATGTGCGATGAGTGTTTCTTCGTCACGGTTCATCCCGAGAAATCCTACACGGCTTTTGGGAAGAATCTCCATAAAAGGATTGAGCATCCCTATACCTGCTCTGAGGATATTGACCAGTACGGGGTGTTTTTCAAGCTTTTGGGCTTTGGTAACGGCTACGGGTGTCTGGATCACTGTCTCTGCGAGTTGCAGGTCTTTGGTGACATCAAATGCCATGAGCAAACCTATCTCATGCAGGAGCTTGCGAAACTCAGGCATAGAACGTCTCTCATCTCTGAGAAATGCCATTTTATGTTTGATCAGTGGGTGGTCTATTACTTTGATTTGCATATGTTTTCCTTCTGGTAATGTCAATTATTAGATTATCTCTAAAAACTCCTAAAACTTACACAAGTATTTATTGGTATTGTGATACAATCATAAAATTTCACAAAAGTTTCACAAAAAGGAGAAAAAGTGAGAGCAACACAGTACAACTTTCAACTCAAGGATGCAGTGGTAGGGCTTCAATTTTTATTTGTAGCATTTGGTGCCTTGGTATTGGTGCCGATATTGACAGGACTCAATCCCAATGTAGCACTTTTTACCGCAGGACTGGGGACATTGATCTTTCAGGTTGTCAATAGAAAAAATGTACCACCGATCTTTTTGGCATCTTCCTTTGCTTTTATCGCACCGATCATCTATGGGGTAGAGAAGTGGGGCATTGCCGGTACGATGAGTGGTTTGGCGGCAGCGGGACTTTTCTATGTCTTTTTGAGTATCTTGATCCGTGTGAAAGGGAGTGGCTTTATCCATAAGCTGCTGCCTCCGATCGTGACGGGACCAGTAATCATGACTATAGGACTGATCTTGGCACCTGTGGCAGTTTTTATGGCGACTGGACATACGGGTGACGGGAAGATTGAACTGGTACCATTTGGACCTGCGATCACTATCTCTATGGTGACGTTGTTGGCTACGGTACTTGCGACGCTTCTTGGCAAAGGAATGATGAAACTGCTACCTATTCTGATCGGTATTACGGCAGGCTATGTAACAGCCATGGCATTTGGCATTGTCAACTTTGATGCCATTGCTAAAGCCCCTATACTAGCGATGCCTGCTTTTGTGCTACCAGAGCTGAACTGGGAAGCCATTATCTTCATCCTTCCTATTGCTATCGCACCAGCAGTAGAGCATATCGGTGATATGGTAGCGATCTCAGGGGTCACAGAGGAGGATTATCTGAAAAATCCGGGATTAGAAAATACACTGTTGGGTGATGGACTGGCAACCAGTGCTGCTTCTCTTTTGGGTGGACCACCCAATACGACCTACTCAGAGGTAACAGGAGCGGTAACTATCACCAAGGCCTATAACCCCGCTATCATGACATGGGCAGCAATCTTTGCCATTGTATTGGCATTTTTCTCCAAGTTGGGTGGCTTTCTTCAAACCATTCCTGTGCCAGTCATGGGAGGGGTCATGCTGCTGCTCTTTGGTATCATCACCTCTGTGGGGATCAATACCCTAGTACGGGCCAAGGTAGATATGAGTGATTCACGCAACATGATCATTGTTTCCCTGATCCTTGTCTTTGCCATTGGCGGGATGAGCTTCAAATTTGGCGGGGTAGGCTTCTCAGGGATAGGGCTGGGAGCGATACTGGGTATTTTACTGAACCTCATTCTTCCTAAGAGCAGAGAAGTATAGGTAGGGGAGGGGGTACCCTTGGCTACAGGGTATCACCTATTTTTAGAGGTACCCTACATAAGTAGTGTATATAGAAAAAATACCCCAAGCATCACAAAGATAATGATAAAGATACTTTTGATCTGAAGATTTGGGCTGATGGTACCACAGTGTGGACAGCGTTTGGCAGTGGGGCTGATGGGTTGCTTGCAGTAGCGGCAAGGCACCTCTTCTCCAGAGTCAGTCACCATGAGCCACCTCCGCCACCTCCGCCTCCTCCGCCAGAGAATCCTCCTCCACCGGAGAATCCTCCACCACCACTACTGCTGGTAGCCGGTGTTGTAGCGGCACTGTTGACATGGGTATCGAAACCTCCCAATCCATCCATCTCTCCGACATACCATGTTGGCGTAGCGACTTTAAGTATGCTATAGAAATCTACCCAGTGTTTTGCTTCCCCAAAAAGCATTGCATAGGGTAAAAGCCTATCCAGATAGAGGGGGTCTCTCTCCAGCCTGCGCTTGATCTCATCCTCTTTGACGCGCTTGACAAACATCTCGAGGCCCAAAAGATGTTTCTGTGCCTGTGCACCTTTCGGGGTGAATTTTCCTATATGCCTGTAGACATAAAAAGCAGCAAGTATGAGCAGTAGAAAAACACCAAGCGGTCCTAAAAAAAGTTCAGAAATGCCTATAGACGATTCACTGAAGGCAGTCAATAAAGGTATGCCTCCTCCCATGCTGGCAAAGACCAAACCAAAAAGTTTATTGAAAAGACCTTTTTGGAAAAAGACAAAGATGCCTGCTATAATAAAGGGAACAGAAAAGAGCATGAGTCCAATCGCATCACCGTCGATCGTCTGACTGAGCGTATAGAGCGTAAGGAGCAGGAGCGGCAGTAGTATCAGTAGTGCAGTTTTGAAGAAGTGACTTCTTGTTTTTTGTGGCTCTTCGCTCATGTATCCATCTGCTACAGACCAAGTATAAAGGTTGCTGTTGATATTGCTAAAATCACTCTGTAGTGCTTCAGCTTTGGTCTGACTACCTGTGCTGAGAAGATAGCTTTTTGACTGATTTGGAAAAAGTGTATGATTGAGTAGGGTAACTTGGTCTGTTGTGAGATTTTTGATTTGCTTCTCTTTTCGCTTCAGGAGGGGGTCAGCACCTTTGCCTTTGTTGTCTATTTCGATATAGCCAAGCTGTGCCAGCTCAAGTACGGCTGCAGCAAAGTCTTTGTTGTCTGCTCTTTTATCCAGGATCAGCCCTGCTTGAAGCAGACTGAGCCCTTTGGGGGGCTGATACTGTACTGCCACAGAGCGGCTGTCTACAAATCCTGTCTGCTCTTTGAGTTTTTTGTAGAAAAAGAGTAGAAAGCCAAACAGTGCCGCCCAGTGCCAGCTGCCAAGTATCTGCTGCCAAAAGGTTATTTTGGTATTTTCTTCTCCACTTTGATCTAGTGTATCTACCGCAAATGCCAACTCTACAGTCACACCCTCATGAGGATTCAGGGTGTTGGTAGTGACAAGAAGATGCTGAGGATCTTTCCATAGAACAGAGGCTGAAGAGCTGCTATTGCCATAGGCACCGGTATAGGTAGAGATGTGTAACTCTTCTCGACTGAGTGACGGGGGTAGGGTGAAGTCGGCTTTGACCTTTGTGATGGGCACCTGCCAGCCTGTACCTATAATGTTCCATCTGATCGCATCTTTGTTTCTGTTGTCAGAGGCAGGCAGTACACCCCGTGCTACGCGATAAGAGATGGTATAGGTATGCTTACCTGTGATCCGTTGGTCTGCCAATCCGATCTTGAGCCTGATGACCTTGCCTGCATGGGTAGAGTTGTACTTGCTTTGACTCCATTGGGTAGGCTGGTTGTCGATGAGTACAAAGAAGTAGCTC
>JAUTWP010164386.1:0-10888 GCA_033042655.1 Cyathermia naticoides
AATCTGTCTGTAGATCGTTCTCTTTTCTTTGTATGCATGTATCTGAACATATATATAGTAATAAATAATCTTATTAGATCATGTGAAGGACAATTAAAAAAAGAGTATTATTTAACAAATTATATCCGAGTGATCCCAGTCATGGTCAACACATTGTTCGTGCGTTTTACAGGAATAAATATCATTACTATATTTCTCAGATAATGTCTCATAATTTTACACCCAAAGTCGGCCCTTATGTCATAACATCTGAACATTCAAGGGCATACTGTATAACCTGTATGAGGTTTTTTTTATGAATGCATATAGACTAGAAATTGCTACAGGGAGATCAAAGCGTTAGAAGGAGACAGATTATAGAACGCGTGCCTTGAATTCCTGGTCCATCTTCTTCCTGCGTGTGGCTGTCCACAATACCGTTAAGTACGGAGAACCGGACCCAATTAAAGTCGCCGCATTTTGTAATTGAATCATAAATTCTGGCTCGACGTTAAAGGGACTATTATTCCTCGCCATTCTTCCATTCATTGACCGGGTCTGACGTCGACCTGCCAATTACTTATGGAGGTCCACGCCGGTTGGCTCGTATATTTGAAACAATCTTTGAGAAATGATGACAGGTCTAGATGGCTTGAGCACGACGAAGTCATCATAAAATGCAATAAACAGAAACACGACAGGCCTAGGTGTGTTAGTGGTAAAGCAACCGGACGAGGCTGGTAGGTACCAAGATCAAATCTCAGTCGAGACATGCTTTTTAATCTCGGTATCGATTCCAACCCAGAGTGATTACTCTGCAAGGCTCAATAGGAAGGTGTAACCACTTACACCGACCAGTGGTTCCATAACTGGTTTAACAAAGACCATGGTTTGTGCTATCCTGTATGTTGGAAAATGCAATTAAAAGATCCCTTGTTGCTTATCGAAAAATAGTAGCTTCACTAGTGTGGCGGTAGCGGGTTTCCTCTCTTCTACTAACACTAACATCTGTCTTGGACAGAAAGTTCAGGAAGCTGAGCTGTGTGCCCGTGACAGCGTGCTTGAATGTTAATTGCATGTAAGCACAAAAATAAAAAATAAATATTACCAACCATGGTTGGAGTAGAACAGCGTCATCATAAAATGCAATAAACAGAAACATCATTGGCCATCAATCTCGCTGATTATGAGGGGAAGAAGGAGTTGTTTTGACTGGGAATTGGCCATCAATCTCGCTGATTATGAGGGGAAGAAGGAGTTGTTTTGACTAGGAATTGAACATCAATTGAATATTGTTTTTTAACTGCTGCTGTTCATAAACGTGTCGGTTAAAGATCTGGAGTGCTGTGTCATTTCATCTTCTGTTTAAACTGTTTGGTTCTTTATGTCATACTCTCTTACTGCGTTGTGTCAGTCGTTTGTAATACAACAGCTCAGTACCCAAATGATGATAAAATTATCTTAAGCACCACGATATGAGAATAACCTTTAGATGTACATCATTGCAAATCAGCTTAAAATATCACTTAATGTAGATTTTTAAACCTTTTACATGTATGCATTTAAATAATTTAAAAACCACCCACCTCTACTACAGAGCAATTTATCTTGTTCCTGCTTATTACGGTTTTGTAAACTACAAAATGAGAAACAAAATTAGAAATAATTTCATTTTGATAGCGAGTATTATTTCTAAAAAGGAAAATGATAAAATCAGTTCTCTGCCAATCCACTGGGAGCCGGTGTCACTTGTAATTTGATACCTGTGTAAAAGATTCCGTCATCGTCAATTATAATTTAACTGTCTTCCAGAAAAACTGGTTACCCTTGTCATTAGGTTAGATGTCTGCTGTATCACTTGACTGTCATGGGAACTACACGCTATCCAGACATTAGCCAAACGTATCATAACTAATCAGATTACATATCTCCCGTTCAACGCTATGCCATACAACTGGGAAAATACATCTAAAAATAGTTTTTACTCCTTTTTGTCTATTTGACAAATACCGTTTTTTTTCTGTAATAAATACTATAGCCCTCTCATTTATACAATAGCTAGTTTCTTTAATTACTAGTATATGCTATGATTATTATGATGATGAAGAATATGAATGTCTTTACCGGACTTTCTTTATCATTGATGTTGTATCACGGTGGCAGTCCTCAAAATATATACCCACGATCATACGTCAAAGGATTTAGTATTACATTTATTTCATCGCTGTACAGAGATCGTACGTAACGTAGTTCAAGTCGTAGCGTGCCAGCCTGTGAAGCGGTCAGTAATCGGATTTATCATTCTAAGTGGATCCATCTGCAGTTTGGCCTATTTTACTTTACAACAAATGGTCCACAACGAGTTTATCAAAGGCCGAATATGTATGTGAGAAAGTGCATAACAACTTATAAGAAAGACTAGCCTATGTGGCTGAAACGAGTTTTCTAAAAACAACTGCCACAATGATCATATGTTTGATGTCCAATAGCCGATTTTAAAAAACCAATCAATGTGCTTCAGTGGCGTCGTTAAATAAAACAAACTTTACTTTACCTCAATCTAGGTACGTTGATAAAATAATTTACAACGCAAAACCAACTAAAATAACGAACTGAAGGATTTAGTTTAAAGTGTCTCAGATGGTGTCAGTTTCATTACGTCTCATTCCTGAAGCCATTGATCAGGTGATCAGTCGTTCACGCTAGTGGTTTATACGAAACTAGACTACTAGTATCTCTCCAATTGTGATATAATAAAACGTTAAAATTCAACAAATGAAACAATGTCCAGCTTGACAAAGAAAGAAACGTGACAAGTAAATTAACCTCTGTGCGAATTACACAGTGCATGGGAAAATACAAATCTACAGACATTCAGGTGTATTCGTCATAATTGCTAAACATAAAAGATCCCCAAAAATAAAAAATTTGGCATATTTTACAGTTTCTAATTTGTACCACAGACCAATAAACTATTCCGTTATATGAAAGATGAAGTAAATTATGGTTTAAAATCTCTTCATCTGGAAAGGACTATGTGCGCGCGTTGAACGGGAAGGGAATTTAAACCATATAATGATCGTATCGGCTAATATAAGTTGTTAGCCCATTTTCCTCAATAGACACGTGGGAAATAATAACATGGCAAATCATTACGCGTAGACTGGTTCTGAATGCTAGCTATTTTACACCGTTTTCTGGCACTTTGTTCCGCGAACGTGATACCAGTGAAAAGAAGAAGATCTCATTGTTAAGAAGGATTTTATTCTTTTTATCATCGATCGTAATTGCTTTGTTACGTCACAGTATTTTGCTCTCAAAGAATTTTCAAACCATTACTTCACTGCTCAAAAAAGAAGTAAATACATGCACAAGAATTCGGATCTGGTTTTAAGACATTTATATGATAAAAAATACATTGTTGGATTAAATACGGTATCTGAAATGAAACTGCTTTGTCACGTCAGAGTAGTAATGCTCTCAAAAGACGTTTCACACAATTACTTCACCACTCAAAAAGGACGTAAATAAAATAATTCGAATCCGGTATTAAGACATTTCAATGATAAAAAACGTTGTTGCATTAAATACGGTATCTCAAATGGAACTAACGCAAGTCAGTTTTTTAAACTAATAAAATGTTGGCTTGTAAAGACTCGAGCGATTGCTTCACAAGTACAAAACCTCTAGAACGTAAATAAAATAATTTGATCCTGGTATTAACACGTTTCAGTGATTAAAAAAAAATTGTTAGATTAAATACGGTAACTAAAATGGAATTATGTTTCAACGGAGACACTTTTGTTTCTAGCCATCAATTGTACTTTTGGAGCTATACGGTTTGCAAAGTAAAAGAATACCCGGTAGTTTGAATTTTTGTATACATTTTGGTGACAATATTGTTAATGTCATCTTTTTTTATCCCACAATCCTGCCTTTGAGAGCTACTTGCGCATGTATTGACAGTGCGTCGTAAAGGATTGACCTCCCACCCGCGGTGAAATCAGACAAATGACATTAAGTAAAGGCGTTTACATGAATCAGATGGGGTAATAATTAATACAATGTAGTTTGAATTCGTGTAGCATAAATAGACTAGAGCCAGACTATCTGCCATCTTTGGGAGGTCTTAGAGTTTCAAACACAAATTATATTAACATTAACACTAACGGATGCCAGGTGAATCTAGCTATTACTATATACTAGCAATATTCAGCAACATTACGGTCATGCCAACATCGGAAGAGTAACCACAGAAATGAAAGAAATCCTGCCCCAAGGGTCAACCTCTTCAGTTCAACATCCGAGTAAGCCCTCCTCTATAGATTTAGTTCCTCAATTTTATTCACAAATAAAGATTAATCAATTTTAATCTAATACAATTATTTCTGTCATTATGTGTGACGTATTCGGAATGAATTAGATGTGCGTAGTTATGTGATAAAGTAGTAGAAAAAACTTTACATTAGCCATTTATATATGATGTCCTCATTTAAATTCAATAAAGCATAAACCAACAAGGTGTTTTTTCAGGGAATATGTTTAATTGGAAAATAGTTAGTACTAGCTATTACTTATAGGCTTTTGAAGTGTCCAGGGAAGGCTTGTCAGATTATTAGATGGGTATGAACACCTTAAACATTTAACGACGTCACTCAAAAACATTGATTTTTATCTTTCCAACATCTATTGAGCGTCAAAGATATGGTCATTCTAACACATTTCGTTAGAGGAAATCCCCTTACGCTACTCTTTCCGAGAAACAGCAATGGGTCTTTTATACGCATTTTTTCCGCAGACTTGACAACACATATATACTATAAAATTATGTGTGTTTGTGTGTATGTATATGTGCATGTGTATGCGCATCTATATATATCGTCTGAATAGCTGACTGACATAATTGTGCGCAGACGTGCAAGAAAGCTAAACAAAGTTTATATGAACCACTCAGAAAGATGTCCGCTTGATGCACAACACACAATAGTTGACAAACTAACACTAGACATGTCATGACATGCCGCTCCGGGTTGAGACGAAATGATGCGAGTTTGTACGAGAAGCATCATTTCATTAGCCCCGAATCAAGCAGATTAACGACAACAGCCGAAGACAACAATTGCAAATGAAATAACTTAATTTACAAATTTTTTTTTTTTCAATGTGACAAAAAAGACAGAAGAAAATCGATTAATCAAGGCGCCCGGAGTAATACGTGAATGATTCGTCCAACGAATGAACCGTTCTTTCCTTGCCTAACAGAACCGCTTACCGAATGAAATCAGAAAAATTCATTATCGTCAAATGTAATTAACCCAAAATCAGAGATCCGAAATAACGATTGTTCGGAACTGAATGCTTGTACTATTGGGACTCAGACAAGTGGAATAGTTCGAAGAAAAGACGTTTGTTTAATTAGAGAATATAGGAGAAGTCAAAGTGAGATTTTGCAACACATGGTCATGAGAAGAAACTTACTTTCACCACTTGGACATTTTACAAATGGCAGAGGGTTTTAAATTGCACTTTATTGAAGATAAGACATCACAATATTTGATAAAACAGTTATAGAACTCCAGTAAAAAGGAAATTTTGTTTATAAAAGAACTCTTTTAGGACTGGCTTTTAAATTATATTTTAGCCCTTTATTGTTTTTACTTTAGACCAACCCCAACAAATTGGGCACAAATTGTTATCGTAACACTAAAACCTTTTTGACAATGCCCAATTAATAATTCATTTATAAATTCCATAACCTCCATTTCTCTCCCTCTCCCCATCTTCCATTGGGAACGACTCCTGGCCCTGGACAGAGGCTGTTCCAAATGGAAGCGTGCTTGAACAGTTATCTGATGGAAGCACGTAAATATATTTACCTGACCTGACCTCGAAAATGACACAGTGAGTCTACTGAAGGGGATCGATCCGACGATCCACTGTACCTCAATTGATATTACATCATCACAGGTTTTACATGCTTTAATTTAAATGTCTAATCTTGTAGTGACTTTACTATTTTGGAATTGCTTATTTATTTAACCGTTCCCTATATATTTCATCGAAAGTTATCTGGAATCTTTCCCATTTGGTTTACACTTAGATGCCATTTTACGATGTGCCGTATCTCTGACTAAACTAATGTTGAATTGACCAATCTAGGTATCACCCGATCTGCTTCACGATCAGAAACACACGAACAGTGGCGCCGAATCTGTAAAAACATCCCATTTACCGCTAGTACAGTCAGATTGGTCCCTGTACCATTGGTCTAAGTGAAATGATAGCATCCTCCATCAAAGGACATCGCCTTCAGCTTGTGATTATCCAGACCGGGTCATTGATGGAATAAGATTACGTTCAATGTAATAATCCACCAATGAAGTTAACCTACAGAAATGACGCACAGTACAGATGGTAGATGGTGCTAATACTAGTGAGGAGGAAATTAATCCCTGGGAATATCTTTCTTATTAAGTTCTACCAAAACTCTTTTATCTTTGTAGAAGGCTAATTTCTCCCCCGTGGGAGCGTAAAGTAGCAAAGTGATACAGTAACCGACTGAAACGCGATGGGTTTGTGGATCGACTCTTTTCAGTGAACTTATTGGAAATTTCCCGTTGTAAACAATATTCCACTACTGATATATCAAAGTGTTATTGGTATGTGCTGTCTTGTCAATGATGAACTAAATATAAACAACCTTGATGCTGTAAAATAAATAAATAAACAGATCGTCTAGTGTACCAAAATATGTTGACCCTCCTTAAGGTCAATGTCAAATAGTTTGAGGTCAAAGACAAAATATTGCTAAATTTCTCCTTTGTACCACCTATCATTCATCACAGTATGAAAACTAAATGAGTCAGAAACAAACTTATTTTCACATAACATTGGTAAATCATGGGGCTTACCATAAATCCTATTTAGAGATTGATAAATGTATTTTCTTACCATAGATACCAATCTGAAGTTGAGTGGGTGCAAAAAGTAAAATGTCCTTAATAGGCGGGTTAATGTAGTAATTGACCACCAAACAATAACAACAAAAGGTTTTTCAATGGATTCTGGTTCTTTCAGGTGTCCAATATAACATACTAAAAGTTTATAAAAATTGACCAATGGAAAAGCTGTTAAATTAGGACAAATCCAAAATGGCGGATATTAAACACTTTCGTATCTTGACATTGAAAAATGAAATGGGGCGGTGAGACAATTGTTTTGGTGGAAGTGGATTTTTTTAACGTCCGAATATGTCGGATACCCTACACAGAACGGAAAGCAAATTTTAAAAATTTGTCCTTAACATACGATCATGAAGCTTAGCTGTGTCCATGAGAACTACGTGATTTAACCTTAATTGGATGTAAGGAAATAAGTACATGTAACCAACGAACCGTAATACATTGTAATTAATGGGATTTTTGTGCTGCACCAGTCATTACCATGCGAGTATTTATCACCTCGATAACACACAAAACTCCAGTGCACGCAGGGGATTATAAACTCTTAATTATGATTTACTTCTAAGAATTCGCTAGCATCTGGCAGCATCAGGTTTAATTAGTCTACTCTCAGGACGTCAAATTCTGCGTCTCTGAATAGAATGAAAAAATATGAAGTCTAGACAAGAACTGGAACACTGAAAAGAATAATAAAAAAGTTAGATGAAAAAAATAGAATACATAATCAGGTTCATGTCTTTGATGTTTAAGTGAGTTATAATGTTTTCGACTTTTATGTCAAGGCTTTCGTAGACAGAGTGGCTAATAGATTTATAATGTGATGAAAACACATTTAAACTTCACACTATTGCGCTATTCTGCCCTCCGTAGCGTTAATTTAAAATTTAAAGTTTGTTTTGTTTATCGACGCCACTGGAGCACATTGATTTTGATCTTATCAGCCGCTATTGGACGTCATTCAGAAGGTCATTTCGACACATTGCTTTTAGAGGAAACCCGCTGCTGCCACATAGGCTGCTCTTTCCGATAAGCAGCAAGGTATCTTTTATATGGACTTTCCCACGGTACATACCTGGTTGGAACGGAAAATAACCCAAACCCTAGGTGGTTCCACTGAGAAGGATCGATCCGACGACCGACCGCTTCAAAGGCGAGCACGCTTTGGCCTGAGCTATATCCCGCTCTACCGTAGAGTTAATACTTGTATTGGTTATTTCTACAGACGTATTTGAAGCATTAAACGTTTTGATCAATTACTGAGCACTGATGGTCGTCTCTAAAAGCGCCCGAACACTGACGACAGAAGAGACCGGTGTAAAAGGAACCCAAGTCCAGCTAGAATGCAAGTCCGGTTATATCACAACAAACTGGATTAATTACAAAATAAATCTTTACGGAATGAAAGAAATAGTTTGATCCATAAAACTAGATATTACCTCCATGTCCAAGAGTTAAGGTAAGAAAAAGTGCAATAAAACCATGTGTTTTATAAAAGTCTGGTTTGGACAAGGATTCCTAGATATAGCATTTTACATTGTGTCGAACCTATATTCCTACGGACTTTTATTCCTATTACACCGGCCTTCGTGGTTCAGTGGTTAAGCTATCGGACTTGATGCTGGTAGGTACTGAGATCAAACCTCAGTCGATGCATGGGATTTTTAATCTCAGTACCGACTACAACCCAGAGTGAGTGCACCGTAAGGCTAGGTGTGTCCACTTACACAGACCAGTGGTTCCATAAATGGTTTGTCAAAGGCCATGGTTTGTGCTATCCTGTCTATGGGAAAGGGCATATAAAAGATAATTTGCTGCTTATCAAAAAAGATTAGCGTTGTGGTAGTGTCTTCTACTAACATTAATATCTGTGATGGACAGACGGCTCAGGGAGCTGAGCTGTGTGCATGTGACAGCGTGCTTGAACCTTAATTGGATGTAAGCACGACAATAAATATAATCAACCCAGAAGGAACGTATCCGAGAGGAAAACAAACTCGTTCCTAAAGGTATTTCGAAGATCTTGATACGTTTAGTCAATGACGTATTTGCATGTTGGAGAACTGGACATAGCTCAGTCGGTAGTGTGTCGTATGCGAAGCGGTCGGTCATCAGATCTAACCTTCTCGGTGGACCCATTTGCAGTTTAAGCTATTGTCCGTTCCAACCAGTGGTCCACAATAAGTATTGGTTAATCAAAGATCAACGTGGCGGCAGCGGGTTTCCTCTAAAGAAATAAGTCAAAATTACCATATGCATGTCATCCAATGATGAGATAAAAATTAATGTGCTCTAGTGGCGTCGTTAAATAAAACAAACTTTTCTCGCTCCCAAAGTCTTTTGAAAATCATGATAATTCTAATCAATGACGCATCTGGATGTTATACTAATGAAAAAGAATGATTCTTTAACGAAACCTCAGCACTTTGTTTAATACATGACTATTAGGTGTCAGACATAGACATTTTCAACTCATAATCTTCAAAAGAAAAAATGACGTCCAATAGCCAATGATAAAATAAAAAATCAATGTGCTCCATTTTTTACTTCAAAAGAAAGCTGCTACCACCACACAGGCTAGACTTGTTGATAAGCAGCAATTGAGCTTCAATATTCAGTGCTTGGACACTTACTAATTAATAAGTTAGTTGGTGATGTAAGCACGTCAAAACTTTTTTCCATTCCATTCAATATTCACTTTTCCATTGAGAGGGCAACATCATACAATGGCCTTGATGAACCAGTTATTATATGGAACACTGGCTCGTAATGGAAATAATCCAATAGGTCTATTGAGAGTGATCGATCTCACGACCGATCGTACCCCAGGCGGACGATCTACATTTGAACTAGATCTTGCTATCATTAGACTGGTTTTTCTTTATAATTATCACCTCAGTTTGGGATATTTTCCCTTCTAACCACAGGTCCACAACTGGTTCATCATGGAATGGAATGGAAATATTTTTTACGTGCTTACATCACAAAAGTGTTCAAGCACGTCCCTCCTGGGCACGACATCAAAAAAATATTTAGTTGTAAAAGAAAAAAAGATACAAATATAAAAAAGAGGAGACTTAATTAAGAATTTAAAAAATAATTTATTAGATATAAAATATTATTTTTAAATGCTCCGCCAATATGTAGAACATTTATGAGCCTTTGTGGTATTTAATCAAACCCGGACTACCAGACTGGGGCCCCCAGGCATACCCGGGTTTGGTTCATCAAAGGCACATTGATTTTTATCTTATAATCGGCTATTGGACGTCATTCATATGGTAAATTGACACATTTCGTTTTAGAGGAAACCCGCTACCCCTACTCTGTTTGATAAACAGAAAATGATCTTAATATGCAATCTCCCACATACAGGACAGCACATACCACAGCCTTTGATGAGCCATTTATGGAGCTGTGATGGAACGGAAAATCGTCCAAACTGCATATGGCTCCACTGAGAAGGATCGCTCAGACGACCGGCCGCTTCAAAGGCGGGCACGCTACCGAGTGAGCTACATCCCAAATTCTGTTGAATCAAGGCAAACAGACTTAGCAGAAGATCAGAAGAGCATCAATGAAATAAACCAATCATCTCAAGGGTCAATGTCAGACCACAAATAAATTTGCTTTTACGAAATAAAGCAGCTAAGCTAACATAAAGAGCAATTAAAACGAATATTAGGAGCAATTAAAACCCATTTTGGCAGTCATTAACACAAAATGTTAGGAACAGTTAACCCTATATTTGTAGCAATTAACACCACATTCTGACAACCTGTTGACCATTCCAGATGATGTCAGAATTCTTGACCATATCCATATTACTGAGATAATACTGCTAACAAGCTATATACAGTCAAACCTGCTAAAACAACCACCTGTAATAAGCAGCTACCTGTCTTCAAAGGTCACATTTATTTTCTCCCAAATCAGCTAATTTAGTATAA
>JAUTWP010164397.1:0-10884 GCA_033042655.1 Cyathermia naticoides
CATCACAAAAGTGTTCAAGCATGCCCCTCCTGGGCACGACATCCGGTCTTCCAGATGCCCTACCCAGGAGGAGATCATTTAGTATAATTTTATGACCCTTTTATTCATTCTTTCATTGCTTGGAGTTTAGACTATTATATTTAAATGAAGCCACTTATGGATAGTTCGTTATGGTCTTTTCTTGTAAAAATGATAGACTGTGTACGCATTTGTATAAAAACATCCATTTAACAAATTTTGTTTGTACCTATTTCAATATGTTTGACATTTTCCAGTGCAAGAAAGTCGTCATAAAACAAACATGTAATATTACATGATCTTGTATCCACGGGCAAATAAAAACTATGGAGTCAGATATCAGTTGTTTTATGGTTTCGGTGTTGAAACTTCATTTTTATTTTCTCATTATCGTACCGAGCAGGAAGAGTTAAAAAAGAGAGATAATAATTAGACAAGGTCTAACTAGAAGTACATATATTCAGGGTGATATTTCAGTAATAAATACAGGGTGATATTTCTAATATTTCACTAATATACACAGGGTAATATTTCTGTTAGATGACAATTAGAGTAAATCAAGACCTAAGTACTCGGTTTATTGTTTCTATAAAGTACATAGGGTGATAAACCTAACATAAGTATTGGTTTATTAATACTGAAACTATAAAACAACTGATATCCGACTATAGTTTTTATTTGCCCGTGGATACAAGATGATGTAATATTACGTTTTTTTATGACGACTTTCTTGCACTGGAAAATGTCAAACATATTGAAACAGGTACAAATTGGTTAAATGGATTTTTTTATACAAATGCGCATGCGTGATAGTTATTTGCCATTGGTACTATGCTTAATGATCGACTGAAGATATTGTAAATGGAACTTCTGATTGATATCTCTTCAGCTGATGAAGTAAATATGTGTGTATGTATACAAAATGATACCATATGATATATACGTTTCTTGCAATGACTCATCTTCTGAGCTGATAGGACAAAAGATAAAAGGTATTAAAAATAAAGCCAAATGTCAAATATTCATATATATTTTGGATAATATATTTTAAATATTAATTCCTTTTTATATACAAAACATTTAAAAAAAACTATTTTTGCTTAGTTTTTCACTTTTGAATTTGGTATTTTATTTATCATAGAAACCATATAATACAGTGAAACCTGTCTTAACTGGATCCCTATAAACTGAAATCCCAATAAATAATTCAGTCACAATGTGTCCACTTAGTCTATGCCTGAAAATCAGACATTTTACTTGATCCCATGAATGTTCGGTTTAGACAGTAAAGTTTATTTTATTTAACGACACCACTGGAGCAAACTATCGGCTATTGGACATCATTCATATGGTCAACAATGAACATGCCACTTACTTGTACATACATATACATTGTATTTATTTATAGTAATGTCAAATGAAAATAAAGTCTATTGGGACACTGATGATTTAATAAACACAGTTCCAAATACAGTCACCCTAAAACAAAATGGTGTCTAGGGAGGGGGTAAAGTCATGAGTAAATACAGTATTTCTCTTTATGACGTCAGAGACTTCCTATTGTGTCACATCGACAAACGTTGTTATTTTTGTAATCCAACCCAAACAAATTTTGTCTACTTCCATGTTTATGATAAAACCGGGTTTCATTTTCAGTTAGAAAAAAAGTAATTAGTGAAAACGACATAAAAACTATATAAGCAAACATTCAGTTCTGTTTTACTTGTTTGTATCACATTATTTCTGTCAAACTTGTTTGAAAGATTCTTCATGTGTATTCTGATGATTTTTATTAGCAAAACAATGGCTGAAACACAAGCGTACTCGCAAATTTTATGAAAATTGCAGAGTCTCGAATTTACAATACTCAACCATATATAGAGCTTGCAGTAAATTAATTCTTTTTAAGCTATGGCAAATAGCATACCCGGTACATCGTTATTTCAATGGTATGCATTATTTTCAGTTTAAATGTTTTTTTTATATCATTCTATATAAGGAACATTTAGCAATAAAGAAAGTAATGAAAAAAATATATTGGGTCCATTTGTTTGCATGTTTTATTAAAATGTGGACTGAGGACGGATATTGTTTTTTTCAACTAAAGAAATAAAGAAAAAGAATGTTTGTAAAACCTCCCCAGCACACTGTTTAATTATCAGCTAATGGTTGTCAAACATGGTATTTATAACATGGTGTACTGAAGAAACCTGTATCAAGAGATCTTTATATCCCTTTATAGACTTCACAGTTTGATAGCGATTATTGAGAAAGTAAAGTTTGATTCATTTAAAGATGCCACTGGAGCACACTAATTTTTATCTTATCATCAGCTATAGGACATCATACATATGGTCATTTTGACACATTTCTTTCAAGGAAACCACCTTTCACCACATAGGCTACTCTTTCCAATAAGTAGCAAGGGCTACAAGAGGCTACTACCAATGGGAGTATGCTTGAACATTTCTCTAACAGAAGCACGTGAATAAATTTACCTTCTTAAATATTAATTGTGATAGAAAAAAACTGTTACAGCTACATATGCTACTCTTTTAATTAGCAACAAGTGATCTTTTGCATTCACATTCTCACAGAAGGTCAACATAATATACCTTTTACATGAATCGTGAATAAAAAGAAAATAATTGTTTGAAAAAGTAAATTCGACTTGAACAAAAGTTCTGCAACAAATGTTTACGAGACGGAATAAAAAGAAAATAATTGTTTGAAAAAGTAAATTTGACGTGAACAAAAGTTCTGCAACAAATGTTTACGAGACGTACATACTCAACAAACAATGAGATGCCATGAGGACGGATAAGCAACACACTGCAACTGTCACACAAGTGACATCCCATCTTTGACAGAGAAATGCAAGATCCACAATGGCAGGAAGCACGGGAGGTTTATAGAAAGTCCACAAAGGAAATCACAGGTTTTAAGAAGCCTTGCATCAGGAAATGTTGTCCTATCAAAGAGTCAAAAGCAATTTTCTCTCTAGTTCATCTGTTTCCTTGGAAAAAAATAATTTCCTGTTCAGCAATTATCTCCCTTGAAAAAGCCCCGGAATCTTGATGGGAGACAGGTGATGAAATTAGAGATGTCGTTTTTGAGTAATAATAATTAAAGTAATCCTCTGTGATATACGTGTATTAATATAAAAATTCACTTTTCCACCAAATCATGCATCATTTGTTAAAATAACATTTCTGGTAAATAGCAAAAAAAACATTACAAAAAATTACTAAAATGAGATGGTAATTTCATCCTTGGTAATGCTGACATAATACATATTAATAGTAATGTTTATACTTGCTTATGTCACCAAATAATGTAATAGCTTTGATAGATGATTTTTAAAAGTAATTACATTGCAAAATAAGAAATAAAAAAGCTATTGTTTTTTGGTAAGATTTGTTCTTTTAGCAAACAAAGAAATCCAAAAACAGACTCAGTTACTATAGATTTGTTATGCAAATCTAATAACAAAAACCTTGAAATGATAATTTGTTAAAACAAAAAGGTTTAAATACATTCCAAAATTAGTTACTGACTAAGAAACTACCATGGACTAGAAACCTATAAATTATGATCGGTTTGATAAAAAAGGTTTTATTCAAATAATTATTATCATAAACTGATTAGAATCCATGTATATACAATATAGCAGCTATAAAACTACCATATGGAATCTATGTAATGACCATATGGAATCTTTAAAACTATCATATTGGTATAGGCCTACTTATGAATCGTTTTAAAAAGTGATGACCTTCTTACTTGTTTGGAAAAATGGAGTGGGATAGAGCTCAGATGGGTCATTGTATCGATCCTTCTCAGTGGACCAATCTGCACTTTGGGCTATTTTCCCTTCCATCTAGTGCTCCACAACTGATTTATCAAAGGCCATGGTATGGTATATGTTGTCCTGTATGTGGGAAAGTGCATATAAAAGATACCTTGCTGGTTATTGAAAAGAGTAGCCTATTTGGCAGCAGCGGGTTTTCTAAAAAACAAATGTGTCAAAATGACCATATGATGTCCAACATCAGTTGATAAGATAAAAATCAATGTTCTCCAGTGTCATCGTTAAACAAAACAAACTTTATTTTGTTTGTAAAAACAAGACGATGTTGAGAATGTAAAATTTGTAAGATTGGTATAGTGAGATTAATCACCTAGTTTCATGACGAAACTAATACAACTGCAATATGACCTAAACCTGTTGGAGAAGCAGTAATTGCTTGCTACAAAGTCACCATGTGTGCTCTAGGCAGGTTCTCGCCCTTCATTATCAAGTGTGATGGCTGCAGGCACACCATCACAAACACGTCAAGAGCCTGGTAATGCACGGAATCAATGCTAAACTTTCAGCTCCAATTAGCAGGCTACATCTTCTCACATCGCTTGCCTAATGATGGGCACAAATAACTATGGTACCAGGCAGTAACTGTTCTCCAAATTATCTCCTACTTTCCATCTGCATACATCCGGCAGCCATTACTGAAGTTTATTTTTTTAAAGACACATGAGAAGTAAAACCAAAGGAAAATTAATGATTCAATCGTTCTCTTGCATGACATACTAATCTGCAAGTATGGCGTATTCGGTATCATGGTTAAATTATCAGATTTGGTTTTTTATTTCAATCTGATCAGGAGTTAAGTCAGAAGAACGTATTTAACTGTGAAAGTGACTAACAAAGCTTAAAATTTGAAGTGTTGACAAGTTTCTCAATGAAATAATTCTACATGAACATTTTTCTCTTTTAGGAGTACGCAGCTTAAAAAAGCAAGGCCTAAAGTTTTAAAGAAGATTCCTCATACATTAAATTAATATTAACATTTACTTCAGCATACACAAATTTATTAACAATGAAAATTAAATATTAGTCTGTTCATTTTCATAAATAATATAAAAGTAAATTTTTAAATGCTTTTAGATATTTTTTTATCTGTTACATTACATAGCCAAAGAAAAGTAAAAAGGTTTGTTTTGTTTAATGACGCCACTAGAGCACATTGATTTTTATCTTATCAGCGGCTATTGGATGTCATTCATATAGTATTTTTGACACATTTTTAGAGGAAACCCGCAGCTGCCATATAGGCTACTCTTTTCGATAAACAGCAAGGGATCTTTTATATGCACTTTCCTATAGACAGGACAGCACATACCACAGCCTTTGTTGAACCAGTTGTGGAGCACTGGCTGGAACGGAAAATATTTTTTTTTATAAATTCCATAAATGTTAATCAAATAGAAACAGATTATAAAAATCCATGACCATCATGTTGAATGAATAATAGATAAAAAAGGCATATTAAATAAAATTATTACCACTTTTACATTTACTTCTTTATAGTCAGGACAGAACATATCATAGTTTTACATTATACAAGTGAGGAATGGGAAACAGATGGAATGGGAAACAGTGCATGAACAACAAGTGGTTGAAGAGAAGTTTGACAGATCACAGTGTGAACACACAGACTTTGGATCAAATACTGGTAAGAAAAGAAAAGAATAAAATAAGTGAAATATCTCTTATCACTTCAAGAAGCCATTAAACATCTGAGATGGAATCCTTATAACTCTGAAGGGAATATATTTTTTAACATCCTGACAATTTTTTTTATTATTATTTAACAAAAATAAAACATCCGTTCAAGCTGTGCCACAGTTTTTAATCTAACTTGAACTTTTCTAACAATCATTCAAATCGATAAAACTAAAAGATTTTCTTTCAAATTGCTATTACTTTGCCATTTCATCAAAGCGAAAAAAATTATTAAAATAAAAAATTCTCAATGATTCAGATGGCAGCTATTTTGAGATAATTGCTTTTTAAAAAAATATTGTTATTTTGATTTTATATTTGTTCAAAATTAAAAATTTCCAGAACAATATACATTTGTATGACAATTTAGTTGGGAGCCATTTTCAAAATGGCTTCCACCTAAGCCACGTTTTTCTGCAATGTCTCCTCAGATGCCAGCAAGACTGCACAATTTAGTGAAGCTCTTCACTGCTGGAGGAAATTACTGCCTGATGGCTACGGACCCATCTGACAAAGTTTCTACTCTGCTAATTACTGCTCAATTTATTTTTGAGGCGAATGGTTTTCTAAGATTCCTGTGCTTGAAGACCGGAGGCAGGGAGTCATTGAATCCAGAGAAGGAGATATTATTCCGATATGCCTTTATCTTGGATAACATATCCGGAAAGTCAAAGCTTTGAAAACTGTCCTGGAGTATTAAAAATCAATTATTGTCATTGCTGTGCTTCCAACCAATGAGATATACTCTGCCTATCAGAGAGCTGACAAATAAAACAGGAAAGAATATCCATTCCAAACTCATGTAGTCAGCTAATTTGTTTTATACAAAGGAAGCAAGCATCAAATTATTTATAATCCTGAATTGGGCATTAGTCTGATGAGTATATTTTCCATGCTAAACTAAAATACAGATTCTTGTCTATTATGTACAAACTAAATACAAAACAATAATGTTTAAATATCCCTTGATGACTGAGTTGAAACATAAAGTTTGAATAAAATCTAATTTGAGTCAAATAATGAAAAAGATTCATTAAAAATGTATATTTTATGACAAACTACCACATTGTTAATCACTGTCCATTAGTATTCATTCACAAAGCATTTGTATCAAACAGAAAAAAGAAACCTGTTAACACAATGCCCCAATGAAGATGACAAAAGACAGATGTGCAAATTCTACTTGCCAGTCATTGGGAAGTGGGAATTTCAAATGCGTGAATATCTATTTTTGCAAATATATGATGTAGGAACAGGATGTAGCTCAAGTGGCAGCATGTTCACTTGGCAAGTGGTCAGTCATGGGATCGATCCTTCTCAGTGGACCAATTTGCAGTATGGGCCATTTTCTATTCATTTTCTTGTGGTCCACAGATGGCCATGGTATGTGTTGTCCTGTCTGTGGAAAAAGTGCACATAAAAGACCCCATGCTGCTTATCTGGAAGAGTAGCCTATGTAACAGCAGTGGTTTTCCTCTAAAAAAACCTGTCAGAATAACAATATGTTTGATGTCCAATAGCCGATGACTAAAAAGCAATCAATGTGCTCTAGTGGTGTAATTAAATAAAACAAACTATATATGATATAATTTGTTTTTGGTATAATAAACAAAGACACATATGGGACAGTGCTTTTAATAAAAAAAAATAGTTATTTCTTGAATCTGAACTTTGTTTTTTTAATCAATTATTTTTACAGTAAACAACTTGACAATAATTTATTAACAATTTCCTTATCTTTAATCTTTTTTCTTTCTGTTCTTTATCAAAAATTTAAACAATTTAAATCTTATTTTTCTGTAAAATTGATTTGTAAAAAGCGGTAAACCTGAGTAGTTACTTAGAACAGACAGAACACACCATAAGTGCTGTAGTGTTAAAAAATGCATGAATCCATACAAAATTTAACAATGACATCTTCAATTTACATGCAGTTAAATCTATAAAGTCTGCAGTTCAATAATTTAACCTCTTTTACTGACAGTAAACAAAACAAACTAACCACTTTCATAAACCGATATGTTTCTACAATCAATAGAATCAGTTCAACAGTGAATGCAATTAAATTATCCTTGGAGAATTGTGTGTTTCAAATTTAGTATAAATGAAAAAAAGAAAACTTGACAAAAGATGACACGTTTTTCATAATACTCATGAAAGTTAATGTGCAGAAACATATACAATTAAACTTGCTCAAGTGGCCACCTGTATTAAGCAGTCACTTGTCTTCAAAGATCACCTTTATTTTCTCCCAAATCATCTAAAGTAAAGTAAAGTTTGTTTTGTTTTGTTTAACAATGCCACTGGAGCACATTGATTTTTATCAGGACACCCCCTGCCATCACATAGGCTACTCTTTTTCTATAATCAGCAAGGGATATTTTGTATACTCTTTCCCACAGACAAGACAGCACATACCACAGCCTTTGATGAACCAGTTGGTAGAGCACTGGTTGGAACAGAATAGCCCAAACTGCAGATGGGTCCAAAGGTGGGCACACTACCAACTGAGCTACATCACAATCACCCCAAATCATCTAATTTAGTATAATATTACTTATACGTCTTAAGAGGCCATGTTTTGTTACTCTCTTGCATGGCTGCTTAAGACAGATTTGACTGTATCACCCCCAAAAAAGAAAAAAATGAAATTACTCTCCTTGATAAATTGATATGTTTCTGCAATCATTGGAATCACACCAACTGTTAATGCAATTTAAATATCTGATGACTATTTTGTAGTTTAAATACTGTTCAAGTGTTCGGTGCTGAAAAGTCAACGTCTTAGCTGTCCTCTATACTAGGTAGGTCACATTCCCCTAACAGTGTCTGGATGTGACTGATCAAATAAGAGATTGTATATAATCGAGCAATGGAAAATTTAAAACATTACTAACAGTTAATTAACTTAAAGGTATATAATCTAATTTTTACAATTCAGGTTACCACATTATTGACATATAATGATTTTATAGTTTTCCAGGAGAAATTATTTTCTCATAGGAATATAAAAAGTAAAGTGTGTTATTTAACAACCCCAGTGGAGCATATTGATTTTTATCTTATCATCGGCTATTGGACGTCAAACGTATGGTCATTCTGACACATTTCTTCAGATAAGTGAGTGAGTGAATATTAAGTTTAACGTTGCTGCAAGAATCTTTCACCCATTTGCAACGATTAAACATTTATTAATTTAATGATATGACATTAAAACAAATTAAAAATGAAGCATGAAAAGCATGCCAAAAATATATTTAAAATTAAAAACATAAATTTTAATATTTTAACAGTAATTTAAAAATGTTTGTGGACTGGAATTTTTTTTAACATGCTTACATCACTAAATAAGTGTGCAAGCACTACTGTTCGTAGATTCGGATTTCTTTTAATGAGGAAATTCACAGCTGCCACCTATGTTACTCTTCTAGATAAGCAGCAAGGGGTCTCTTATATGCGGTTTCCAAGACAAGACAGTACATATAATTATAATATAGGTTTATATGTATCTTTAATGTGATTTTCTTGTTCATAGATTTATTTGTCACAAAAACATATTCAATTATTCAGCTGTTAATTATGAAAGGAAAACTATTTTTAATTACATCCCAACTCATTATTTAATACTAGCTATTTAGATTTTATTTATATCAAATTATAAGCATATATAATAAAATACTTTTATTTGCATTCTACTCCTAACACAAAACACCTAATTATAATAATTTGCAATTAATTATAAACCTATCTGTACAGGTTACTACTTTTGACTTGTTTACATGCATAAATGTTACATGCATAAATGAGTGGGAAAATATTGTATCAATTATTCTAAAAACTGTCACTGAATAAAACACATCCTTAAATTTCAACTTTTATATGACTTTTTAATTAAAAATGAAATATATATCTGTATCAATTATTCTAAAAACTGTCACTGAATAAAACATCCTTAAATTTCAACTTTTATCTTTTTAATTAAAAATGAACTTATATTTATCTGTATCAATTATTCTAAAAACTTTCACTGAATAAAACACATCCTTAAATTTCAACTTTTATGACTTTTTAATTAATAATGAGAAATAAAAAAATCTTCATCTGTGAGAACTTGCATTAGTAATGTTAAACCATTCTAGCATTTCATATCACTTCAGATAGCAATTAATTTATTTCTTGTTGCCGTGACAACTTATCACCTGGAAAAGGTCATTTGCTGAAAACAAGCGAATCTCGTATTTGTGCCTTTGTTTGGGTAATTCACACGACTCTGGGAAAAGCAATCAAGGAATTCATACAAATACAATTCCACTAAACATTTCAATACGTGTATACATAGTTGTGTTAGTTGTAATTCCATGGAGGATATCAGCACATGAAATACGCTAATGACTGATTTTGTAATGCGTATTGTGATGACATTTTTTTACCTTAAATTTAATCTTTTTTATTATTATTTCATTAGCAGTGTGTACATTATAAAAATATAAAAACCATTATTGTCAAATTAAAAAAATATGGATTAACCATTGTATGACTTATCCGATCATTAGTTTTCGAACATCATTAGTTTTCAAACAGCCGTTTTGTTCAGGATTTCTTGCAATATAAATAGAGATCAAGGGTTGCAAACTGACAGCCAGTCTATTTTTTATGGCCATACAAAAATTCTTCGATTAAAACTCACGTGCGTAAGAATGACATCTATATTTTGAAATCGTATGCTGTAACATTGGGCTACAGGAAGTTGAAAAGATTTGTAATGATGGCCATACGTGTTGTCGAGGACGTTCTTCCATAAGGAACTGTTTTTATTTCATGAATTAAATACTCAGTTTACAGATAAGAATAAAAATGTGAAGTTTCAATTTGTATATTTCATGAACTCTGCGATCTAGGCTTATCCATTCGAAAACTAGTAATCGGAGGAGACTATGACAAAACCTTCCCAAACATTTATTCTATTTAATTGAGTTAAAAAATCTAAATATTTTTATAATCCATCAACTAAATTAATGCTGAGACAATATATATTATGTTAAATATTTAGGAATATACAAATTGCCTGAAATTTTCAGTCATTACACAAATTGCCTGGTTTTAAACATTGACTGTAACATATACACTGAATATGTACATAACATCATGTTTTGTTTTGGGTGACATGGTATGTACTGTTCTGTCTGTAAGAAAGTGCATCTAAAAGATCCCTTGCTGCTTATTGAAAAGAGTAGCCTATGTGGCAGCAGCAGGTATCCTCTAAAAGAAATGTGTCAAAAGTACCATATGAATGACGTCCAATA
>JAUTWP010164408.1:0-10884 GCA_033042655.1 Cyathermia naticoides
TGTAAAATAAATTTATTAAATTCTAAATATAATTTGGTGTTATTATTTATTGGTTTCACTCTTAAATGTTATTTCTACGATAACACAATTTAGCTCTAGGTATTTATACACTTTAATAAATTAACATGCTATGCGCCATTTTGAGATGAATAGCGTGGCAGGTAACGGTCATTGTTTTTCTCCTGAAATATAATTATCTTATATAGTCTGTATCTTAAAGAAATAGTTGATGAAAACCTTTTATTAAATTACAAACACATTTTTATTCTATTATGAAAAAACATTTAAATTTCATTTCTGTCACTAAAATGCAGCTGACACATGTTCAATATAAACCCATTGGGAGTAGTCCTGGTTTTTGTCAGAAATTTCTCCCAAGAGAAGAATGCTTGAAGAGTTTTCTGATAAAAGCATGTAAATAAATTGACCTAATTACAGTACAGCAGATCGTTACGGCAGAAGAATGGAGCGTGGTAGGCATTAAACAAACGTACAAGATATATTCTAAATGGTTAAATGTTTAAAAAAAACGCCAGACACTACCACTTTAAATATTTTTTTCACCTCTTCAACATTGGAGTTTAGAAATGGACAACTTTATGACAAACCAGGCAAACAAGAAACAAATATTTGAAATAAAAATATATTATTGCTAGTATGCTTTACATGTTACTGGTTGTAGTCTGCGTTGCTATATAAATACATAAATTACCAGTAGTAAAGTTTTAATCTGAAATAAATGATAATGCCAAAACATAGCCTTATTTAGTCTTTTAGGTTGGGGGAAGGGGTATCAAGAGAGACAAATCCATTTCGTCTTTTTGGCATCATATAATTTTGAGATGGTCCCTTAGGGTACCCCTAAAATTGTGTTTTGCATCGTCCCTATGCACTACAAATAGGAAGAATACGGTATTTCATTGGTACGAACTGCTGGTTTAAAAAAATGTAAAGGTTGTTTTGTTTAACGACGCCACTAGAGCACATTGATTTTTTTAATCTTATCAGAGGCTATATAGTCCGGAATGAAAGGACCTGACATTTTGATGGACCTGACTCCGAAGAACATACTTTTGCTTTGCTATTTATTTGTTAGAATGGACCTTCAGGGTAAACACCTGGGTGGTCTGCGTTGCTGGAAATATTGCAAACAGAAAGTATAACCATATACTAGTATGCATAATTAAGCTGTCGGGAATTTGTTAAACAATAAAATGCATTTATCAAGTTCATTATCCCTTATTGCATTTATTTGGGCTTATTAAATGTATTCCAGATGATCAGATGATATGATCTAATGCATGTGGAGTTTACAAAATGGAAAAAGATGTGTCTTATAAAATAAAATTTAATATTTATGTATAAAATTACCACAACATCTGTTATAAAATGGATAGAACTTTCTTGTTTTGCTATCTGATTCAGAGAAATTCAAATAGTTATCAAATCACTTTAGACTTCATTATTTCAACAAGCTATAACTCTTTATTTTGTGTAAAAGTCGTGAATGTGTTGTATGAACTGACAACATTATACAATTTTTTTTATTCCTACCACCATAACGACTATTAGTGGAGCAGATCTGTGACAAAATTTTGAGGAATTGTGGCTTTTGTGGTAAAAGCACCAAAATTGGTACACATCATGTTTGATATATTCTATATGATTTTAGATATAGTGCCAAGCTGAATATTTCCCCTGAAACCCATAAATGTTAAAAATCCAAGATGGTCGTCAGACAAAAAGGCAAAATCTTATGTTACATATCTTCGGCTATTTATGACATAAAAGCATCAATGAGTTGTCCTTTTCTGTTTTCAATATTAAGAAATTCAAGACTATCAACTATTTTTAAATACAGAAAACATTTAAAAAGGACAAATACTTGGTGAAATATTGAATAAACAAATTCAGAGTTAAAACGTATGAAATTAACACAAACTTGCAAACAACTTTGTTGTGTAGCCAAATGTCATTCCTGTCATCAACAAATCTTCATACGAATACTTTAGTTATAATTATTATCTAAATAGTGCTTCTGGAGCATGATTCCAAAACCGTGAGGACGGTCTTACGGAGGTAACTAAATAAAAAATTTGAAAATCCAATTTGAGCAAAAAAAGTAGCAAATTTACATATTAAACTAACTGGACTAGTTATCTGACGTAATTTATACATTTACCCTTTACCCAATTAAGACTAATTTATTATTCACTTCACTCAATTATTTAAATTTAAAAATTAAAATGGCGACCAATTCGAAAACGTCACAAAACAAATAGTCATTTACAAACAACTGATAAAAACGTAACAAAATGTCACAGATAACTTTTTTTATGATGCGAGTATAATTTATTATTCACTCTATTTGTATTTATAAGGCGAGCATCAATTCTAGATAGTCAAATGTATCGGGTATGTTACATATCAAAACTAGTCAGTGACTGTACAATTCAGAGAAAATAAATCATAAATTAACACGTAGGATAACTTCCAAAAATATTATAAAGCAAGGTATGACTAATTACATAACACTAATTTAAAAAATAATTAGTTGAGCAGAATCTGGAAAGTTGATGGTTTTGCTAATAAGCTGTTTATTACGGCAAGAGTGCACATGACTTGAAAAATGTTGGCGGCGTTCTATGACATGCTACTTGGCGGCTGCACCATGCAGCCATGTTCACAGAAGTCATTGACATTCGAGATTCGATTCTTCGTCTGTCACTGCAAGGTCCCGGAGGACGTTTCACTCTAATGATTTGCTTCATTACACGTCCGTTTCCTTGAAACCTGGAATTCTCGCAGTTGGAGAATTAAACTATCGCTGAGAGGAAAATAGCTTTCACTGCACGCTGCCGATACAAATAGCGTATACATCGTCTGCAAGTAGCACCTGTTGGTGTCAGATTGGGCGCGTGCTATGACGTAGGCAAGTGGGATGTGACCAACGATCAATAACACGGCACCTGATTGGATGGTGCCATGCACATGTTGTAATTGGCTCTGTGGAGTCTGAAACTTGCAGGAATATTAACTCGGTGTACAAAAGAGTGATTCGTTGCCAAATAACGGTAAAAGAACGAGTGCAAATGTGAATGAACGGTAATTAAATATTTGTTCGGGAGATTTTCTTAGGCATTTTTTTTTACGAAATGCCACGAGCTTTTCTTGTGAAGAAACATATTCTGATGAACTGTGAGCAGAATGGAACATTTTTCTGGGGCAAATCTGCTGATTTTCCTTTCCGATCTCAAGAAAGTGGACTTCACTCAGGTAAGATAATAAATAATGCGCTCTACAAATCTAAAAACAAAATCGTATCTGTTATCACAAAACCTTACGTATCTTTGCACAAAGCAGTAAAAAAAGTAGTTTGTTTTATTTAACGACGCCACTGGAACATATTGATTTCTATCTTATCATCGACTATTGGACGTCATTCATATGGTAATTTTGACACATTTTAGAGGAAACCTGCTGCCGCCACATAGGCTACTTTTTTGGTAAGCTGCAAGGGATCTTTTATATGCACTTTCCCACAGACAGGACAACACAACCACGGCCTTTGATGATCCAGTTGTGGAGCACTGGTTGGAACGGAAAATGCACAAAGCAGAGTCCAATAGATATTTGAATGCATGCACTCATGAATAAATGTTGTCATACAGTGATAGATTGCTTGGAAGTAATTATTTTACGTTTTGTGCTTAGTTATTTTTTAATGTTTAAAATTTGATTATTTGTAGATTTGTTATTTTACTATAATCACAGATGAATTCTACTGAGTTTCTTAATGAATTATTCTCATTCAGAATTTTATTTCTATATACATGAACATACTTTTTAATGTTTTAATATTTTATATACAACCACGCATTATTTGTAAATTCATTGGGCTGTCAAGTTAAAGAAAACAAAATTAAAATTGAATTGAATTAAATGATACATGTAGTTATTCATTTGTTTTAAAACTACAGTAGTCCATTATGTTGCTCTGATTATAAATAATATGCATTACATGCAATTTCTTTATAATACAAAACATGTTGGCGATCAAGGTATCACATTTGTAAAGTATTCTGTTCAAGCAATTACTAATTTAAGTTGACTTAAAGTCTATTTTACTTGAGCAATCAGCACTATGTCAAGTTAACACAAGAAAAAGATCAATAAGATGGGAATATATAGCTCAACTATTATATGTTTATATTATATATTACTAGTATATATTAGTAAATGTGTGTGTGTGTGTGAGAGAGAGAGAGAGAGATGGAGAGAGAGATTGATGGATACACAGACAGACAAACAAAGTGGAAAATAGATAGATAAATATTTATACTGTATTATACATGTACATATGTATATCTTTTTGAAAATTTGAATAAAACAAAGAATTAAAAAGGAAGAAAAATAATTAACATAATTACGGTATATGATATCATCTCAAAAGTATTATGTCAAAACATGCACGTGATTCTGTAACTAAGGAGACGAACGTCATAATAGATAATCATACACGTAATTATAATTATAATTCGATATGCGTCACAAACCAACAATAAAACCTACGTAAGCAGGAAGAAATGCAACAAAATGTGATTGGAAGAGCATACTTCAACCTACGTCATGAGAAATTATCATCCGGAGAATTTATTTTTCTGAATAATTAGTTTTTACGTCTTTCTTCCATAATAATAACATATGTGGTAATAATAATAATAATAACAACAACAACAACAACAACAACAATAATAATAATAATATTAACAGTAAATAATTTAATTACTTATACATGTATACACAGTTTCTCTCAGAAATTCTTAACATTAAAATAGATTTACTTACCCAATTAAAAATGCAATGAAAATAAATAGAACATAAAATTTACTTGTAGTGTTGTCTGCTATCTCTTAAAACATAATTAATACAAAATATAATAAAAATTAAAATATACACGTTTGGGAGCTAATACTAAAACAACTGAGTAAACTGTGTGATAAAATCCTCTTGTTGCATATATAATAAATAATAATAAAAGATAAACAATAAAATCCAAAATACCACAGTGCTTCAAGTGATAACTGTTATAACATTATTTACAGCACGATGATTATGAACGATGTTTTCTCTATTTTATTTATTTAGTGTCGCAATTTAAAGACCAAAATTAAATATTCATAATATTATTTTCATTAGTTACTTATTTAGTGTTGCGATTTAAAGACAAAAATTAAATATTCATAATATTATTTCCATTACTTACTACATATAATTGTTATTGAGATTAAAGAAGCACAACGTTTTATCACACAAACTTCAATAATTATATGACTAATGTTTGTTTTTTTGTGTTTAGTTGCAGTGAATCTTGAACAGCGAAGGAGAGGCATTGGAGAGTGGAGCTCAAACCAGTGGGATGGGATTTTCCACGTGTCACCTACATCATCATCATCGTCTGCGATGTCGCCTGTTCGACGTGATTCTCTGCTAACCGATACGACATCGTTCATCAATGGAAACATCGCCAACACCACAAACTTACAAGAGGGTCAAACAGCAAAGTGGCAAAACGCTTGTGGAGAAAATCCCAAGCCGATAAATAAATTAACCGGCCATTTGAGCTGTAACGAGTCTGAAAGTGGCCCCAAGAGCGCGTTCAAGCCGATCGTGCGACCGTGGCTAATCGACTCGACACGTGACAGGCGTACTCCAGGGAACCAGACAAATGTCGTCCCGCCTCAACGCTGGTTTGACGTTTCTACCCAGGATTCCTTTCTTCCACTTCCGTATATGTCACTTCCGTCGTGCAAGGACCTCATTCTGGATGGGATGACGGCGCTTGACGCAATCGCTCTTCTCCGACAACGCAGTTCTGTCTTCCAGACGACTATCTTCCAACCAAAACCCCAACCCTTCCAAAACAGCATTTCTGATTGGCTGTCGTGTTTAAAGAATAGCACGGACAACGTTAGTGCACCAGAGCAGGAAAGAAAGGTGCAAGCACCAATGCCTCATCCACACCCTCATCCCCACCCTCCTCGATACCAGTGTGAGGCGTGCAATAAAAGTTATTCCACGTTTGGAGGTTTGTCTAAACATAAACAGTTCCATTGTGTGTCTCAGATTAAAAAGGAATTCAAGTGTAAATTTTGTGAAAAGTCCTACTCCTCGCTTGGTGCGATGAAGATGCACATTCGAACTCACACACTACCCTGTAAGTGTAAGCTTTGTGGCAAGTCTTTCTCCAGGCCATGGCTACTCCAGGGACACATCCGCACACATACAGGAGAGAAACCCTTTATGTGTCCTCACTGTGGCAGAGCGTTCGCTGACAGGTCCAATCTGCGCGCGCATCTTCAAACACACACGGATGTGAAGAAGTATGGATGTAAGCGATGTAGCAAGACTTTCTCCAGGATGTCGCTCTTGTTGAAACACGAAGACGGGAGCTGCACGTGCATCGCGAGATAATGACGTCATGCTGAGTGATCACGTGGCTGGGACCAATACGTCAATGATGACAGCAACATATTTACATACATTATATATACATGAGACACTGCACACAACATATTGTATATAGTTATTCTGTACGATGAATACATCTATGTTAACTTGAATGTTAAATAAATTATATTATCAGAAACAAAACAAATTGTATTATTATTATTATTATTATCCTTATTCTTCTTATTATAATAATAATTATTACCGGTATATTATATGTATGAGTTGGTGCATATTATTATTAATTTTGAGTTAGTGAAACAAATCTAAATAATAATTATTTAAGTAGAACCTGCTGGTTGATTAAATTGTTATTTATGTATTTTTTGTGTATTAATTAATTATTTATTTATATAATTATTTATGATTTATTTATTATTAATTAATTAATTTATTTATCATATTTTATTTTATTTAAAAAATCGCTTTATAAAATTAAAATATTGTTATTAAAATACGCGCTCCATTATTTAATCTAATTAAAACATTATTAATAAAAGAAGTTCATGTACATTGTAATATAAATTATGTTTAAGTATGCAATTAAAATATATATTCTTACTTGATAAAATTAAAACATCGTTGGCAGTAATTAACGAATAAATACACTGTTAATTGTTTTTAAACATGCTACACTGTTTGATAAAATTAAAACACGTTTTTTAAATACTAAATTAAGTCCATACAGAATAAATATTTTCAACACGTTTAAAAGTTGTGTAACACGACTTTTCTTAATGGAAAACTCTTTTAACTTCCAACAACATAATACATGTACATTAAACACATTATATGCAAATATACATTAGATACAATTTTAAAAACTAAATACATTGTAGCAAAATAAGTACATTGTATTAATTTTGATAAAAAAATAAATAAAAACAAAAGGTTTTATATTTTTAAACTATTGATACCGTTCTTCGTGGAATGTCCATATTGATATTACAGACAATAACAACAATTATTACTATTAGTTTTTATTTATGGATTTCTATTTATTTATTTGTGTATTTATTTCTACATGGACATGTACTTATTTATTTTATTTTATTATTTTTTAATTTCAACGTTTTGAAACTACATAATTTACAAAACGTGATTAATTAGGGGCATTTTGAGAACAATGTTTTTACCATAATAAAACTAGTATACAATAAATGGATTAGTACCATTGTGCCTACACTCCATTCTGCCTACAGTTTTTAACGGTCCTTAATTGGGGATTAATTGCTTGAGTGAATATGGCGTTCTACCTGTATCACCTGTCTATATGTAATAGACTGGCCCAATATTGAAGACTAAAAAAACAAAACAGAAGCAAACATGTTCTATATACATGTATTTATTTATTTATTTATTTTATTTCACTTGAAAGGAATTAAAACAACCAAAAAATACGTTTCTAGCAACTTTAATGACAACCTAACACATTATTTAAAGTGGCAGTGTCTGTTTAAAAACAAATATTTAACCATTTAGAATATATCTTGTACGTTTGTTTGATGCGCACAACGCTCCATTATTCTGACGCAACAATCTGCTGCTCACGTGAATAGCGCTACGACTAAACGATGGAGGACAACTGGCGGGTCGCCTCGCCGATTTATAATGTATTTTGCGTGATCTAATTACGATACAGCAAATCGTAATAACTAACTAACTAGATACGGGGGTGAGTGAATCTGTTAATGTAGGTATTCAGTAAGCTGGACGTTTCTACTTAATGAAAACTTTATCTGGTTTGTTGACATTTCACTCGTCTAAGTTGTAAACAGACGAATTCCCAGTCAAGTAATCTTATACACACACCACCTCCTAACACCAGTTGACCCCGTGACCCACTGACGTATGACCCTTCTGACCAATCAAATCATATACAGTCAAACCTGCTAAAGCGGCCACCTGCAATAAGAAGCAACCTGTCTTCAAAAGCCACCTTCATGTTCTCCCAAATCAGGTAATTTAGTACACTATAACCTGTTAAGCAGACACCTGTCTTAAAAGGCCACTTTTGTTACTCCCTTGGTGGGTGCTTAAGACAGGTTTCACTGTATAAAGTTTAGGACATTATCATATTCAAATTAATAACACTACGTTATCGAAAAAAAACATGTTTGGACAACTCTCGTGAAGTAAACACGATAAAAATATTTCCAGTCCGGAAGAAAAGATTAATTACGTCTAGTAGCCTTAGATAACACTCCCGTTCACCACAAAAAGTAATAGCTGAAACCCATTTTTCCTGTTTGAGGAACCCATTGGTCACCTGGAATAGGCTGTTGCACCTGGCCGCCATCTTGCTTTTCAAAATGGCCGCTTGTGAAAAAATGGTACAACACTTTCGGCAATATCTCCTCTATTATTTGGAATTTTAATGAGATTTCAAAAATTAAATGCGGGTTCCCAATAAAGAGGAACCAGATAAAAATATCTCGGAAATATTCAAAATGGCTGCCATACTTGTGTTATAGTAACCGATGATAAGATAAAAATCGATCCGCTCCGGTTAAATAAAACAAACTTTATTTTACTTTTCCTACGGTATTTTTTCCTTAATTATTTTCTTATTTTCAAGAACCTTGTTTAACAATCTCTCCTCTCAATATATCATATTTTACTAATATAAAATATAAACACAACTACAATCTCTCCTCCCAATCTTATAACATATTTTACTAATACAAAATATAAACACAAATACAATCTCTCCTCCCAATCTTATAACATATTTTACTAATACAAAATATAAACACATCTACAATCTCTCCCAATCTTATAACATATTTTACTAATACAAAATATAAACACAACTACAATCTCACAATCTTATAACATATTTTACTAATACAAAATATAAACACAGTAAATTTATAAAGTTTTAACATCTATTTCACCTGATCTGTTTTTTTCTGTTTTGTCTGTTCAAAGTGTTGTCTCGATTTCAACTCAGATGTTGCAGCTTGGTAAAATGTTTCCTGAGCTGTTTGAAACTGAATAATTAAGTCGAAAATGGTCCGAAGTTGTGTCAAAATGGCCTGAAAAGAAAAAATATACTTCACTGTACATAAAGTTAATCATTTTCTTGTTACTGGCTACAAGTCACGTCGTGTTATGTGTTTGAAAATAACATGTATAGATAGCCATATTTACCAAAACTTTACTCTGTCTAAATCAGATCCAGTTGGGACTAATGGTTTAAATAGTGCTGGCATAAACAGATTTCTTCCAGTGTTATGGAACTGGATGGGACTTTGAAATTGTGCTGGTCTACACAGAAATCCAGATTAGACTAATGCTGGTTTAGACAAATGTTGGTTTAGACAGATTTCATCCAGTTGGGACTAATGGTTTAAATAGTGCTGGCATAAACAGATTTCATCCAGTGTTATGGAACTGGATGGGACTTTGAAATTGTGCTGGTCTACACAGAAATCCGGATTAGACTAATGCTGGTTTAGACAAATGTTGGTTTAGACAGATTTCATCCAGTGTTATGGAACTGGATGGGACTGAAATTGTGCTGGTCTACACAGAAATCTGGATTAGAGAAATGCTGGTTTAGATAAGAGTCCCATGTATTAGCAAAACAAGATTTTTTTAGACAATTTTATACCCTTGATTTCTCGTCGAGCAGACATCTTGAGATGACGGTGTCGAGGAAAACCTGGTGTGCAGCGTAATGTTGTGTTTGAAAATAATGTGTTTGGAAAACCATACACACTAAAAACTGTAAACAATGATATTACATCTATTAGCAAAACTAATTTTTTAAAACAATTTTAATGGGGTTATCTACCCTTGATTTCTCGTCGAGCAGGCACCTTGAGATGACGGTGTCGAGGAAAACCTGGTGTGCAGCGATGATGTAGTCTAGATCCTCTGCCTCCATCACCTTCGTCAGCAGCTCATCCCACGAGCACTCTAACACCTGAACATATATAATACATTCCACTTAAAATACAGAGCACAATGTAGTACAGGCAAGTTTGGGCTATTTTCCGTTCCAGCTAGTGGTCCACAACTGCTTTATGAAAGGCTGTGGTATGTGCTGTCCTGTCTGTTGGAAAGTGCATATAAAATATCCATTGTGCTTATTGGAAAGAGTAGCCTATGTGGCAGCAGGGTGTTTCCTGTAAAAATGTGTCAGAATGACCATATGTGTGACGTCCAATAACCGATGATGAGATAAATATCTAATTGCTCTAGTTGCGTCTTTAAATGAAACAAACTTTTTTTTCTTAGATCAGGCAGGGGTAGAAACAAACATTTGCTCCCTCACCCCATGCGAGTTAAAATAGCTGAGAAAGAGTACAATTTAAATGATGCTAGTACCCCAGGCCAGTAATTGTGAGTAATTGTGACACACATTTC
>JAUTWP010164419.1:0-10884 GCA_033042655.1 Cyathermia naticoides
GTGGTGGTAATAGTTGATGTGGTGGTGGTAATAGTTGATGTGGTGGTGGTAATAGTTGATGTGGTGGTGGTAATAGTTGATGTGGTGGTGGTAATAGTGGTGCACTTGTTGGAACGGAAAATGGCCTAAACTGCAGATCGGTCCAGTGAAAAGGATCGATTCGACGGCCGACCGCTTCGGACGGGCACGCTACAGACTGAGCTACTTCACGCTCCTAAAATACACCGAAGTGTGAATATTTAATGTCTATAGCTGGTCTTACAAAATGTCAACTAAACTTGTATTAAAACAGTTTTTTTCTCTATAAATAATACGGTACCGTATTCAAAATAGAAACGAAAAAAGGCAACGACTATGTCTCTAAATTGAACAGACAACTTAATTGGATATAAGTAGAAAAATACAGCGGCTATGGGCGATATAGTGCACCCCGGTGTTTCAAATAATAAATATATGAAAGTATGTGAAAATATAAAAACTTAAATTTTATTAAAAAAAAAAAGTCTATAATTATCGGTCTACACTGTCAAAGTAGACATCAAGTAAACTACTGGAGGCACGGACGAAGAAGTGGTGTAAAAAAGTTTAAAATCATAGAGTATTTGGTTTCATACAAACACTAACCTATATATGACAGTGTATGACTTATTGCACTATATTATAGTGCGGTTTATTTGCTTTAAAGCTTACCACCAAGTTCGCATATGCATGAATTTCGTATTCACACGTCAGATATATAAAGTGTATAATTATGTAGAATGGATAATTACACTGTATAGACAGATTTTATTCAGTTACAGAGCTGGACTGGACTGAAATCATGCTGGTTCACTGCTGGTTCACACAGAATTCAGATTAGACAAATGCTTGTTTAGACAATCCACTGCAATTATACTAGACTCCAGAGATGTTTATTGCGGGTAAAATGGTTAAAAGTGTACCCTAAAATTTCAGATTTTTGTTTTTTTATAATGTTAAAACAATTGTTTTAAAATGTTTCTGTATGACTCAGTATCAGTGACATATATGATATCAATGAAACAGTCTCAATCATCAAACTATCATTAAGTGCGCAATATCTCTCACCAGTTCCATATAAAATATAAAACAAAAAATAGAGCCTACCCAAAAAAGATGTCTCCATCATATGTAGGTATAGACAGATTTTATCCAGTTATAGAGCTGGACTAGACTGAAATCATTATTGTTCACACAGAAATCCAGATTAGACAAATGCATATATTTTGTAAAGTAAAATGTTATATTTATATGGTGAGTTTGTATTTTATACGACGTCCAATAGCCGCTGATATGATAAAAATCAATGTTCTCTAGTTGCGTCGTTAAATAAAACAAACTTTACTTTTGTATTTTATACATATTTTTTTAGTTATAAAACATTCACTGACATTTAAAAAAAATAGTCCACCATCATAAAAACTAACAGTTCCAAATTTTGTTGAAATAGGTTATAGATGTGAGAAGCATTGAGGCTACACATTTAATAAATTGGTGAGAAAATAAACAAACATACTATGTGAGTTTCCACTAGCCCAGTTTTGCTACTTGAGTGATGGTGCAGCTGCTTTTGGAATCATTTAAGAGAATGGTTGTCAAATATGAAAAATTGTTAAAATGAGGGGGAATTGGGCAGCAATTTTGACTAATTGTCGGTATATTGCGATGTGTTTTGAGAATATTCACTCGGTGTTGGGTGGTGACATGAATATTAAGGCTGGCACACAGACATGAGGATTGGTATTAATTACAATGTTTATTCATTTTCAATTACCACACATACTTGGTCACAGCCGTTACTCACCCACTGCGACGAGGCGAGAGCATGTGGCGTGAGCAACTAAATAAGCGTGTATCGTTAATTACAACACGCAGGGTCACAGCCGTCACACTCCTACAGCAACGAGGTGAGAGCATGCGGTGTGCGGATATAAAGACACGTGTGATGTCAAGTTCCACCTTTAACACACACACATATATACACCTACTTATTTACTCTCTCACACACACATACACACAATTATATACACGTACACGTACATATACACATAATTATTTACTCACACACACACACACACACACACACACACACACATGCACGTTACACTGAGAGAGAGAGATATAATATATATAGACACCCCCCCACACACACACACAGATAGATAAACATAAATTGTGAGCCGTATGAATCGTAGTGATTTCCAACTATGGATAGTAAGAGGTTAGAAAAGATTTGTTGATATTCTACAACACGTAACACATTCACACTGATAGATGTGAACTAATTTATCAAACAAGGTTACTATCTGCGTAAAGCTGCCATCAGATAGAGACTTGAATCGCGTTCTTGTGTATACGTCAACAAACAAGTGACGTAATCACAGTGACGTAACCCTGGAGACGTTTATCAGCCCTAGAGTCCTGATAACGTTTTAAAGACACGCCAGTAGAAAATAAACACGTACAACAGTCAGTGTCCGATACAGCGAGTGCGTAATCAGAGCTCTGGGTTCATATGTATGAAGACCGTATAAATTAGACGTGTTTAACTCCATATAACCGTCCAGTTTTATTTGTCCACACCCGCCATCCTAATGTGTGCCCAATTTTCATCACCAAACCAATTGCACACCAATTTCAAATTCGGCATGATTCTTTTATATATAATAATACAGTGTATGCACTTTCCCACAGACAGGCTAGCACATACCACAACCTTTGTTGAACCAGTTGTGGAGCACTAAGTGGAACGGGAAATAGCCAAAATTCCAGGTGGGTCCACTGAGAAGGATCGATCCGACGACCGACCTCGTTAAATGATTATGTTAAATAAACTCATACCCGCGCAGTTTTATTCAGAGAAAGTGTCCGCTGGAAACGGAAGGCTGAACTACTTAATCCTATGACCTATGACCCCCTTGAGGCATAAGACGATGTCATATTAAAGGTGGAGTCGGTATTAACACAAAAACAAAATGATTTATTGCTGTTTTGTTGTTTTTATGCGACCAGTCACAAAGTAACGGATAACGTTATCAGGATTTTAAAAAAACAAATACTGAAATAGAAACATGTTATTTTTGCAGAGCTCAAAGATGAAAAACTTTTTATTTCACAATGATGTCAACTGTGACCAGGACATGACATGATGTTTAACGTCCACGTTCAGAGCAAGGCTGTTATAGCGGACGCCTCTCCTGGGCGCAGTTTATGGTTTTATCTATCCTCCGCGTCCGGGCTTGAAAAACTGTGACCAATATATTGATGTTTATGTTTGTTGTGGGTGTTTGAGGAACGTTTGATTCAAATACTATAATGGGAAAAATCACAATGATAAAACTGATATGTGCAAAACCGTATCTCTGTACAACGTTAAGTCCAATGTATATGACGACACATTAGTGAAGGTCTGTATTAATAAATCGCTGTATAAACAGCACCAAAACTATGTGTTCGCAAAAGTTGGGCATATCCTGCGCCACACCAAAACTAGGTGTTGGCAAAAGTTGGGCATATCCTGCGCCACCGATGGCACTCGTTATAAACAGAATCAATGAGCAGATATAATATATTTTAAGCAAACGTTCTATCTGATAAAACACCTGCTATATTTATTTTTAAAGAATCAATTTAAGAATAAATGACAAGATGTTTTAATCAAACGTTCTATAGTTAATTATAAAAAAAAATTGTAACCAATTTAAGAATAATTGAGCACGTATAATTTTGTTTACACATTAACATATTCTACTATTTAACATAAACGTACAATTTGATAAGATAAACTATCAATTAACACGGTTATGTGATAATACACCAGGCCGTATATGAATGAAAAAAGACGTCAATATGACTGAAGCAGATTGTTTACACACGCACATCAAAGCCACTGCTAATCTCATTGTTGCGCTCGCACGTTACAGCGAGGTGGTTTATCAGCGCCGTCACAATGGGTGGATTGTCATCATTAATGCCCTTCTGTGTGGCTATCAGTGGAGAGGTACGTGTTCAGTTATCATGTCTTATCATGCGGGATTAACACCATCTTAGCCACGCACACGTCCGAAACACACACAAAGCAATGTTCTTCTATAGCGTGATGCTCGCGTGTAGGTGGCGTAATTAACACATGCCAGAGACGTTAATGCAATCATCATATAAAAAAGATACTTGAAAAAGATAACAGCCATCAGAATCTTGTCCGTGACAGAATTCTTTAGTGAATTCAAAGGTTGTGTTGCATACGACAAAAGACCGGCCTCCGTAGCCCAGTGGTTAAGCTATTGGTAGGTGTTGAGATCAAATCTTAGACGAGGCATGGGATCTTTAATCTCGGTACCAAATCCAACCCAGAATGAGTGCTCCGAATCCAACTCAGAATGAGTGCTCCGCAAGGCTCAATAGCAAGGTGTTTCCATTTGCACCGACCAGTGGTTCAAAGGCCATGGTTTGTGCTATCATATCTATGGGGAAATGCATATAAAAGATCCCTTGCTGCTTATCAAAGAACGGTTTCCGTGGCAGAGTGGTTATTTTCCCTGAACCCCTGTCCAGTAAACTTGAATTTTCAATTCGAGTTGGAGATGCGAGTTTGAAGCATTCTTATGCCCGGCGAAGACGAAGTTTTTTTTAATTCATGCGTCTTGCGATAAAATAAATGCTCGTTTGCACCGGGCCTGAAGTGTTTAAATATACAAATGTAGTTAAAATGTCTAATTTGTCTTCTTTCTGACTAAAAATACAGCATTTACCTAATTCTTTATTAAGCAATTTTCACATAAATTGAAACTTATATGAAAATTGGTAAGATAACATAATTTTTTTTATTAAACCCACATGATTTGTTTCATTATTATATATTTTTTAATTATAGATATTAAAGCTGCAAAATCTTTACTTTATTTTGGAAAACAAAAATTGATTCAAACTGCCTGTCCGCTACACACATTTAAAACAATATTGAATACATGGAACATTTTCAAATTTGGGAACCGGACAGACACGGTGGATGGGGATTTATTTGAAATATCGGGACTTGTGTAGCAACGGGACCAGCTCACTGCTATCAAATATTGACAGTGGAACGGACAGGAAACCTGGCGTCGTTGTAGGAAGTATTCGATGCGAGCAACTGCAAAAACTCTGTCGTATGTTTGTGAACGATGCCGGAATATTTAGACAGCTCGAATTTGTGTCCAACCCAAACTGTTAGAGTAAGCCGTTGTGTCCTTGTACTCTGGGTTACTCGGCGGAATCCAAGCAGAAACGTGCACATGCACCAATCAGTGGCGGATACAAGGTGGTGAATATGGTGGCTGGCCACCCCTCTCTTCCTGAATTTTTTTATTATTATTATTCATTCCAAACTTATTTAATGAATTTTAGACATTTACTGGTAGTCAACTCAATCCAGCAACCCCCTTATTTTGTTTCTAGATCTGCCACTGCCGACTGTACGTTATGTATATTTGTCATATTCATTTATAGTTGTGTCATACAGTTACAAACATTCAAATGTACGTTACGTACCGTTTAATACGTCATATAGTCACATGCCTTTAGAGGTACGTTACGTATCATCATTGTCATAATGCATTTAGATATATACGGATAATACGTTAGTTACAATACTTGCCGTATGCATTTAGATGTACGTTACATATAATACTTGTCATAATGCATTTAGATATACAATGTATACGGATAATACGTTAGTTACAATACTTGTCATATGCATTTAGATGTACCGGTACGTTACATATAATACTTGTCATATGCATTTAGATGTACCGGTACGTTACATATAATACTTTAGATGTACAGATTTAGATTTATATAGTATCACATTAACGTGTTAAATTAAACAATCAAATAACAGTTATTACTGACACAAATACTTTTGGAATTATCTATAACGATCCAAGTGAATCAATGGCTACTAAAATTGTAATATATATCTTATAAGGAGACTGTAATCATGACCGATGATGATAAAAATCGTTCAAGTGGCGTCGTTAAACAAAACAAACTTTACTTTTTACTGTAATCATGAAAACGTGATTCAAAAGATTGAGAACAAACATAAAAATATAAAATGTTGTTTTAAACTTTTAAACATTTTTTTTAAAAACTTTCTGTTATTGATTTGTTGAGTGAGAGAGAGAGCCAACGTTTGTCGATACACAAGTGATTGGCATTGCTTTTCCTTCACACATACACTGCCGTGTGTTTGACATGCTGCTCACACAACATTTAACATGTGGGTGTCCCCTGTAATGCATAAAACATCATTCCTGGATGCAGACCGTATTTACTTTTTATAGTATTTATCACGTATCAAACTTATTCAAAGATCTCTTCACTTAAACGTTTAGTATCAATGAAAAATTATCTTAATTATCACTTCTAAATTTAATGTAGGTGTCTTGTAATGTATAAAAACTAATTTAGGATACGTATTTACTTTTTATAGTATTTATCACGTATCGAAGACCTAAATTTGACTCAAACGTTTAGTATCATTGGAAAATAATCTTAATTATCACTTCACCCACTGTCTTCTAAATTTAATATGGGTGTTTTCTGTAAGGCATAAAAACTAATTCTAGGATACAGACAGTATTTATTTTTATAGTATTTATCACGTATCAAAGACCTCTTCACTCAAACATTTTAATTTTAGTATCATTGAAACATTATCTGAATTATCACTTCTAAATTTAATATGTGTATCTCTTGTAATGTATAAAAACAAATTATGATACAGATTGTATGTCCTTTTTATAGCATTTATCACGTTTCAAATAGATATTACTCAAACGTTTTCAGTGATTTCACCCAATGTTTACTAAAATTAATATACAGGTACAGTTCCTTTAGGTAGTACTAGTAGTAAATTTCGTTTTGTTTAACGACACACGTTGATTGTTTTAATTATTGACTTTTGGACGTCAAATATAATATAGTGAATCTGCCGTCACATATGCTACTCGTTCCGATAAGCAACAATGGGTCTTTTATGAGCACCTTCCCACAGACAGGAGACTGTTGAGTCATTTATGAACTACAGGATGGAACTAGGTAGTGGAGTTACTGGTAAAAGGTTGATGTGTTTCATTGAAAGACGTAGTTGCTTCAACTTCAAGAACCATGTATCATGTGTGCTTATGTTTCTTTAGAGGCAATAAATATATTGTCTGATTTAATCACAATGAAATCCCTCGTATGTATTCGTTTACCCCGCCAAACACTAAAGTTTATTTTCTAAAGATAACTGGAACATATAAGACGATAGGTATCGCCTTGCGTAAATTCACATATTGATGTATGATGGGTTTTTTTCTACAAGAATGATGTAGAGCTGATACAAAAATTATTATTGAGAACGTTTCTTTGAAATATATTTAAACACTACATTCTGTAGCCAGTTTGTATAAAAATGAGACCCTGGTTAATCTGACCATGGACAGGGTGAGGTAGGAAAGATTTCAGGGTTTGATAATTTGTCCTAAATTTCTGATACTAGTAATTAATTTAGCTCTAAAATCAAATTGTGACCACTTGTATCTTTAAAGGATTCCTGGCCCCTAATTCAAAGTCTTTTAACAACGATGATGACTGTGATTAATGTAGGAGATACTTAGTAGTTACACTATTAATTCATATTCGAATATCTAAAAAAAATTAAAAGTTTTTTTAATTATTTCGTGTTCATAAGGAAGTTTCAAACAAACGCATGTTCTTATCAAATGAGGATGATGCTTTCAAAATATAAAAAATAAATAAACTACGTTACAAAATCAAATAAGATGATGATGGAGTTAATTTTTGATATCTCGATCCTCAACACTGTCAGGAGGGCAATTGAAAGAACATGAGAGCACAGAAGGTGGCCAGCAACGTCAACATCACTCAGATGTTCACTTTAAACGACGTGTTCTTGTCTCTCTGTCGTGTCTTAGCATCAATATCAAATCTCCGACGCTAGCAGCGCTGCCATGTTGATCTTCTCAAATATTGATGACTCTTGATTGAAGATGTGATCCTGGATGTGACCGGCTTGTTCAGGACGGACGTTACACGACATGCACGCGCCAGGGGCAGTAGTTTTTCAGCGTACCTCATTACACGACTGAAGAGCTTCATTCGATGAGTTCTGTCCATCTCTGTGGCATACACGAGAAGCATAATAAATCAAGCAATATTTACACAATCAATTTTACCGTGACTCGGATGCGACGCAAATACTGACTGCGCTTCCCATGTAGCGAGCTATGAAAGACGACGAAACAAATTGTAAAGAAATAATGATATTTTACTAAAGTTTTCACAAAAGGAACAGACGACAAATGGTCGTTAATTCTAGGAAGGGTTCATGATACCCCACTGAGCCGCGTTATGCTTTCGGATGTGTAAAACCCACTCTGGCCATGATTCGCTTCACAACCATTATCATAGCATTCAGCGCGTTCAATGCAGTATAATGCCCTAAAGAAAGAACATGAATGTCGGATCGTTTGACTGGTTTTAATTCTGAAATAATCAAGTGTAGTTGAAACGTTCTCAAGAGTACTTGTGTTGTAATACACCTATGCTCTTTTTCTGTTCACTTTATATCAGACGACATAGCGCGTGCTTACATCTTGTAACGAGCAGACGACACAGAGAAAAACAAACACAAACAGGTGTCTATTAGCAGACGACAACTTACCTTCAATTACAGCGAGACTGTATCCTAAAATCAGCAAGAGAATGGACGTCGACTCCATAGCACTGCCAAGCAGGCAGTATATACGGGTAGGCACAATTGTCTGTTAGTAGTATTCCGTTAGTCTGAGAAAGCAGATGAACCAATGTTCCGCCTCCAATGCAGATCGACGAACTGAGCAGCCGACATTTGCAGTATCTACCTAACTCTCCACGCTTCATAACACAACTAAATCCGCCGGCATAACATATTCAGCTGCATTTATTTCTGCTGTCGCCACACTGGAGTGTTGAGTTTGTGACGAGGGCATGCCAGTCTTTCGAAGTTTGGGCAAACTACAATGTTATCTGATTAAGCTCTCTCACCCTGCTAAGACACGGCCCATTTTCTGTGGTCAGCGATACGTAGTGGGTGGAGCCAGAGGCGGGGCGATAACTCTGCTGCTTATTAACAATTGTGTGCGATACGGCGCCAGCGCGGCGGGCCGTATGCTGATACCGCGTCGAATACTGTCAACGAAATGCCCGTTTCATTCTAGCCTCTTGTTCAAGCGCTGATCGCTCGACGATTACACCGTCTCTTTCTGTTTGGCATTCAATGCCTGTGTTCGTATCTGCAAATCCACAGAGCGGGTTTCACCAACAGGAGGCGACCCTCCATAGCAGGAACTCTTAAAGCCACTGCAGTGACAAACCGGATAAGAGCTCATCTAAATATTTACAACTCGTTTTGAGGATAAGAGCGAATCACAATATTTACAACTCGTTTTCAGCATCACTGATTATTACTTAAAGACGTGGAAGCATTTAACTCAGCGCGTCTGCTGTAACAGCCTGGCTCTGAACGTAGACGTTAAATCCCGTGACATGACCTTAACTCCGCGCGTTTGTTATAATGGCCTGGCTCTGAACGTAGATGTTAAACACCGTGGCCTGACCTTAACTCCGCGAGTCTGCTATAACTGCCTGGCTCTGAACCTAGCCGTTAAACCCCGTGACATGGCATTAACTCTGCAACGTTTTTTCATCTTTTTTTTTTTAAGGAGACCGTCATCTGAAGTTTGTTGTAACATGTTTGTCACTGATTAACTAACATTGTGTTTAAACCAATCTTACTTTTTGTGAAAACATGACAAGAATTTAACATTTAAAATAGTTCAGGCCTCGGGTAAAGTAAAGTTTGTTTTATTTAACGACGCCACAAAAGCACATTGAATTTTTATCTTATCAGCGGTTATTGGACGTCATTCATATGGTCAATTTGACACATTTTTCCACAGGAAATTTGAAACAAATAAAACAAATAAATAAACATTTAAGGATACAAATTTATGACTTTCCCCTAAGATTGATAGATCTGTTTATTAAAAGAATTAGGCTATGTAAGTAGATAACAAATACAAAATACAAGAATATAGTGTACATACTTAGTGTGTATGTATGTAATATGATGAACAGAATGTATTATGTATTAGGCATTATGTATATTATGCGTATAATACATTTTCAAATAATTATGGTATAAAATACAATAAAATAGTCTTAAAGACTATTATATTTATAGTACAGTGTATACATGTATATAAATATGGCAGCGTTTAAATTGTATTAAATTACACGATAATGATATTTACGCGATACACACACACGTGTCAAGTCATACGTCAAGGCAAACTGACAACACACATATAGTTATTATGACGACATAACTAGTGTCAATATTAAATGAAATAATAGCATGTGTATTGCCATAGCTGGAATGAATTCGTTAAAATCGTACCGTTAAAATAGTTTTCATAAAAAACCCAATAACGTTATATACAGTTGAATTTTAAATATATTTTAACATCTCTCCTCCTTTCTTTCTTTCTTTCTTTCTCTTTCTTTATCTTTCTCTCTTTTGCTTTCTCTTTTTTTTTCTCTATCTCTTTCTCTCCCTATCTCTCATGTATGTATCATATGTATATAATGTGTGTGGGTATGTATGTATGTATGTATGTATGTGTGTATGTGTGTATGTGTGTGTGTGTGTGTGTGTGTGTGTGTGCGCGTGTGTGCGTGTGTGCGTGTGTGCGTGTGTGCGTGTGTGCGTGTGTGCTTGCGTGTGTGCGTGTGTGCGTGTGTGCGTGTGTGCGTGTGTGCGCGTGTGTGCGTGTGTGC
>JAUTWP010164430.1:0-10884 GCA_033042655.1 Cyathermia naticoides
ACTGAGCCTTGCGGAGCACTCACTCTGGGTTGGAGTCGGTACCGAGGTTAAAAATCCCATGCCTCGACTGAGAGATTTGATCTCAGTACCTACCAGCCTTAAGTCCAATAGCTTACCACTCGGCCACGGAGACCGGTGGTGTAGGAATGGAATGGAAAAAAGGTTTCAATTAAAGACAATTTTTTTGTTCACGTGTGATAAAAACACTTGCCACTACTGGAATGGAATGGAAAAAGGTTTAACATGCCTACATCACAAAAAAGTGTTCAAGCACTGCCACTGCCATGTATGACACTGATTTATAACAGATATAACATTATTCAAATATATCTGTAATCCTGCTGTCTCGTGTAATATATCAACATAGGTAACACACGCCTCGAGGCTTACCTGCCTCATCAGTTTCCTTGTTTCACGCAAGCATACGTGTATCTGATTACTCCACACTTTCTTTGTTTCATTAGTTATACCTAGCGATATATGAACGTTATTTTGGTTACTAATTCACCCATTGTATGCACAGTTTACGACTTTGGGTCTGACACCGTTTAATTGGTGATTGGTAATAAAACGGGGACAGCGTGAAGTTGCTGAATGCGGGACGGCCCCGCTGTGTGGCGAACTCTCGAGGGTTTTCCCAGCTTGGTCCAATGAGGTGCGAGTAAATTGGGGCAGACACTGGAAGTGGGAAATGAGTCTCATTGTGGTGTACAGGTAGCTGACGTTCTGTGGGCTGAATGACTCACCCCGCATATAAAGACCAATCCGAGCTATTTCCAGTTTAAACACGATGCTAGTAGCTATTTGAAGACAGCTGGCTTCACTGTTCCTTTTACCTGTGAACTTCAGGTGTTGTCGGCAATCAAAGATTAAAACTACAAGAGGATAACACTAGAACAAGTGTTACAGTGGATATCATTAGAAGAACAAGTGTTACAGCGGATATCGTTTAACTTGGTAAAACAATCATTTATTAATTGTCTTCATACAGAGAAGCATTTGAAGAAGACACATTTGTTAATCTGTGTGGTATAGAGAAGATAATTTCTATGTCATTGTGAATACCTGTTGTGTGTGTGTTGAAGGGATATTGCTGGACAGATGCCGATGGAAAGTGGAGCAAGTGGTTTTCTCACTATGCCTGACAAGGTGGGTGATAAATACACAGATTTCATTGAACTGTCTAACGCTTGTCGAACATTCTATCAGAACCGTCTGAAGACAGCGGAGAGACTGAAGGAAAAGTGGGGAGGAGAGAAGAGAACGTTTGACACAAATGCCAACCAGCGCAAAAGAAGCTCTCTAGACATAGCTATGGATCAGCTGAGGACAGAGATGGTAGGTGAAACAATTAGTACATGTACAATGTTATTATAAACATGTAAAGAACCTGAACCAAATTCATAAAAGCTTGCTAACTTAGTATGCTACTAGATCGTAGCAAGCGTGTAATTGTCTAGTTCATTGCTACATAGAATGTAATTGGACAGCAACTTGGACGCTTGTTACCATTATAACAGTGGTTGTTTTTAATAAATATGACTTGGTAACAAAGTGGAATTAGATAACGTGTTACCGTAGTAATAAACTAAGCTTAGGAAGCTTGATACCATTAGAATAGTTTAAGAATATGACTTAGGAACAAGGTAGAGTTGGATAACAGTTTAGTAACAAATTAAGCTTAGCACATTTGATACCGTTAGAATAGTTTATGAATATGACTTAGGAACAAGGTAGAGTTGGATAACAGTTTAGTAAAAAATTAGGCTTTGCAAGCTTGCTACCATTAGAATAGTTTTTGGATAACAGTTTAGTAATGAACTTGGCTTAGCAAGTTTTTCTGAATTTGGTCGCTGTTGTCCAGTACAAGCAGATTTGATAATTAACCATGCAATCTCCTCTGTTAAGCCTAGGCTAAAGAGTCGATGGTTCTCCAGTTCTCTAGATCATCATTATAACTAAATCACGTACTTAGTGTTCCATATGATTAATATATTGTTACGGATATTTTTCTAGAAAAGTAAAACAATTAAAGCATTGTAATGTGTCCCAAATTGGCGAGTTCCATGCAAACAATTAAAGAGGCAAGAATAGATTTCATATGACCTCTCTTTCCAGACTGTAGCATATCAAAACATGTTTTATGTAGAACTTTCAAATACCTGTATGACCAACAGTTACCAGAGTTCTAGCTAATCCTTTTTAACATATCCAAACCTTTCCTAAATATTCACTTACATGTAGGCTTCTTACAACGTGGTCAGTAATATATGTATGAATTTCAGTTTGTATTCAATGTATTAGGTTTACATGATAGTGGTACATATTTAAATATAGCTTATTGTGACATTTTCAATGTATTCAAGTCAACATGTATACAGAATGCTGTACCGTACATATAATAGCACATGTTTTATGTTCCACGTTTAACAGTCCAGTCATTGTTAACATCATATAAATTATAGTGTTCACGTAATACTGTACATATAAGCCGGTGATAAGATAAAAATCATTGTGCTCTAGTGGCGTCGTTAAATAAAACAAACTTTACTTTACTGTACATATACACTGTTATTTATGTTTACATATATCTTATTGTGACATTTTCAACACATTCAAGTAAACTGGTATACAGAATGCTGTAAATAACAAGCACGTGTTTCATGTACCACGTTTAACAGTCAGTCAATGTTGACATCGTATTTAGTAATGGTGTAATACATATAAACTGGTATTAATGTTTAACTATAGCTTATTGTGACATTCTCGGGATAACTCCACTTGTCTATAAAGTAAATACCATGCACGCGTTCTGTATATATACTCTACACACTGGCGCTATGTTATATGAAGCTGTGGAGATACGGCATCCATGACAACACACTCTCGCTATTTACCACGCACATTTACGTGTTACGACCACAACCTGCACACACGTGAAATACAACCCCTAGAAGCCCGCAGTAAACATAGAGTTAATGATGAACAACTCATAAACACAGACATATTTAATAAAGCTATCAACGTGGGTCATGAACCGCATGCTATACAGATCTCTATCGTGCTGTGATGAATACCATGTATAAATAGATAATATTTTAATTAATCTATATACGCAAATACAGCTAGAGCTGTATGCTATTACTCTAATAGTCTAACAGAGGATAAAGTTAACAATCCAACAAAAGACAAAGCATTGATGATACAGCAATCACATGAAACCAATGATGAAGCGAGGTGTTCGCCAAATATGAGCTTTAATCTCTCAGGAGCATAGTATTTAGTTGTCAAGTTTTCACCAACATCATCAAAGACGTAGAGCTGCTTATTGAAAAGAGCAACCTATGTGGTGGCAGCGGGTTTCCTCTGACAGAAATGTGTCGAAATGACCATAATTATGTATGACGTCCAATAGCCGCTGATAAGATAAAAATCAATGTGCTTCAGTGGTGTCGTTAAACAAAACAAACAATATTATTCAAAAACGTAGAACGTAATTATGCTAATGATGGATAAATTGAGATGCTGATAGTTGTACAAGCATTGCTTGAAAGCATATTGCAGTCATTGATGTTATTCTGATATACACGTACACTATTGATAGTTTACGTTTTATTCAATTGTAATGGTTCAACTACAAAATGCTTTAACTCAGTTTTATGCACTGATTGTGTATATAGACATAATATAACATACGCATTATGTAATAATACACTGTGGAAGTTGTAACTTTCTTTCTAGAAATGGAAATTTAAGAACCTCGACTAGGACATGACTGTGTTTGAAGCTCATTTTAATCCATTAAGTGTTGAAAGACAGACAGATAAACGCAGACAATTACTTAAATATATCTTGCAGATACTTAAACGTATGAACATTCTTTATTGCAATAAGCCAATTGGCCCTTGAGCATACAAAATAAATGAACATGATACGGTTCCCATATCACTTGGACAAGCAGCCCGCCATTGTTTCCCCCACCACCCAGACGATCGTCTGAGTGTGGAAACTCCACGTATTCAACCCTTCCCATCCATGTTGCCCCCTCTCTCTCTTGTGTTTGTGTTACACACGCCATTGTTTCCCCCACCACCCAGACGATCGTCTGAGTGTGGAAACTCCACGTATTGACCCCTCCCCATCCATGTTGCCGCTCTCTGTCTCGTGTTTGTGTTACACACGCCATTGTAGAGTGCTGGACCGCCGTCAAAGACTGGATTAAAGTTAAAACGAAAGCTATGCACTGCCTTTCATAAATGTCACATGTTAAATCGGGTCAAGCTGGTGGTCCGGGCGGAAGATGATCCTGCCAAGCGGCTTTACTTCCACGGTCCCGTTGTTTACATAGTGGACCGCGATGTGACAAAGTGCCACACATTGCAACTGCGGTTCATTGTGTTTGGGAATGGGGTGTACAGATAGCTGGATGACCTACACATATTGACCGTGATCAAATTATACAGCAGCAGGGGAATCTGGGTGTAAAGTTTACTCATCAATGTATCAGGTGAAGCGGTGGTCGGATAAAGTGGTGGATTATAAGATGATACTTATATAACATCAATAACTCCAGTATTAAAGACTTAACTGATACATCCACCTGCTGTGACAAAGTGTGGAAAATCATGTTACCCATCCCACTTATCTCAATACTAAAATTCTCTATTTGAAATACGTATTTAAAATCTTAATTTTGTCAATAAAACATAGTATTACTAGAACTTGAGTACATGTAAATAGATTCCACCTTTAATACCAATTTAAAAGTCTAACCAAATACATGCATATAAAATAATAAATTTGATTTTAAAGGCTGTTAGTATAAAACATGGTGTCTATAAAAATAACTACTTTTCGAGTTCTGGAATATGTAACATTAAATCACTTTTTACCGAATACCATCAAGCTGTTTTGAAAGTAGGCTACTTTGAAATACATGTAATATAATATTAAAACACTTTTTTCCGATTACCAGCATAGTTATTTTGTAAGTACTTTCTCACATCACACATCACGGTAAGTCCACTAGTGTGGAATTATTTACAAGTAGTTTTATGTCTACTCGGCAGAACTGCTTCGTGTAATGGATGTACCACACCACACTCTCACACATGACCACGTTAACACATGTAATTAATTTACAATATTTTACGACTACAACACGCCGCCCAAGAGAGTAATCGAAGAAAATTATCATCTGTGGTCTGATTCTGGACGAAGGATCATTATTGTAGTACCGGTAGTTCAGCTGATCAGTAAAATTCAATAGAAACAAGAATTTTTCAATATTTTAACTCATTTTTGAGGGTACGCAATAAACATTTGAAACACAAAGGTACTTGACATGTTGTACAATAGTAAATGAAATAAAATTAGATGCATAAATTTAGTATGCGTTATTTTCCTTTCCATCCAGTCGTCCACAATTGGTTCATCAAAGTACGTGTTATGTATTTTCTGTTGAACAGTGCACATAAAAGACCCCGTGCTTGACGGAAAGAGTAGTATATGTGGCGGCTGCGGATTTTCTCTAAAAGAAATGTGTCAAACTGGCCATATGATTGACGTACAATACCCGATGATAAGATCAATATCAACGTGCCCTAGAGCCGTTGCCAAATAAAACAAACGTTTTTTTATTCAGAGAAAAGATTATTTTAGGAGAATAGTGAGTGCCACATCGATGGAAAATCTACAGACATTAAATCCTCTGTGTAATGTTCCTGCTACTTTGAACTTTGACCCAGCTGAAATGTTATTTGTTATATTAGGACGTACAGTAATAAACATTGTAGTATTGACCAGCAACTCGTTCACACCACGTGTAAACGTTTAACCTGTTGGTGGTTTATTACTGAATGAACTTTAAACACTGATCATCTTCTGTCAAGTCAAAAGGTTTAACGTCTACATTCAGAACAAGCAATTACAACAGACGTTCGTCTTCGGTTCTTAGACATTACTTTTATAGTTAATACTAATCGGAAATCATTAAGCTCAATCACAAAACCGTGTTGACACTTTAATACGCGGTCACGTGTTCTGACACTTGCTATGAGGGCAAGTCAGTAAAGTTTATTTTATTTAACGATGCCACTAGACCACAGTGATTTTTGTATCGGCTATTGGACGTGGTGGTCATTCTGACATATTGTCTTTTAGTGGAAACCCGCTACCGCCACATAGGCAACTTTCTTATGAGCTGCATGTGGTATTTGCTATGGACATTCCCACATACAGGATCTGCAAATGAGCACTGAGAAGGATCGATCCGATGATCGACCACTCCAAAAGCTGACACGCTACAAAATGAGCTACGTCCTGCTCAGGACAAGTCAATGCAAGCCACTCCATCCTGTTAACACATGGAACCATAAACACTGATTCCACACACATCAAACAGTAATGAGCAAATTCATAGCACTTTGATCACGCCAAAATTACCATTAGGTAGCGCCGCTATAGACAATATTTCTGCTGGGTGATACACACAGTTTTATTACCGTGTTTGGTTCAAGCCTCGGTCAGCACTGGGCGGCAGATAGGCATCACTCTGCGGTGTGGTAGTAGCACAAGGTTGTCACTTTGATCGGGAATGTTTCAATTATTTATTCTTATCATTACCATCTTGTTAGACGACCAGATTCTCACATCAAGCAGTAGTGGTTAGCGTGCAAGTGTTCCGCTGACCGTTGTTTTCAAATCTATATACTTTGTACAATTGTGTAGTTTGTACATACATTGTTTGGTTAAACACTAACATTAATTACACGAATCCAATCTCAGCACCCTCTCTTTTTCTCTTTCTTTATATCTCCCTCTCTCTCTTCATTTCTCTCTCTCTCTCTCTCTCTCTCTCTCTCTCTCTCTCTCTCTCTATCTCGCTCTATATCTCTCTGGTTCTATTTTTCTTCTCTTTCTCTATGTATCTATCTCGCTTTCTCTACCTATCTTTATATCTCTGTGTGTGTCTCTCTAGCTCATGAGATATTCGAGTTCTGTAGAAGTCAATATTGGAAGTTATTTTAAAACAAGTTGATCAATGCTAATCGTTCTCCAAATCTGTGATTCTGGAGTAGGCAGTCTGTTACTATTTTAACATTTTAATTAACACTTTCTCTCCGTCCATAAATATGTGCTATCACACGGCAGGCGTACTTGAACACGTCTAGGACTATGTAATAAACTATAACCAGGTGGTTTCTCGCGTAATAAAAATAGCCCTGCTATCTTGCAATAAGTTGCATGCTAGGTTGATCTATGACTCACTGTGTACTTACTCTACCAGTCAACGTGTCATGACATTTATAACACACAGGTACAACTGCAACACAGCCATGTAGCTCTCGAGTTATCACCAGTACATGTCCAGTACACACTGAATTCTTCTTCTTCTGCGTACACTTCAACGGCTCCATCCAAGAATAAATGACGCTAGCCAAGATAGGGGTGGTAAGGGTGTAAGTGTGGTTGAGGGTGTAGGTTGCTGGACGATGTTAACTGATTAATTGTTGTTTGATCCATTTGCAGTTTGGGTTATTTTCCGTTCCAGCCAATGGTTCACAACTGTTTCACGATAGGCAAGGATATATGCTGTCCTGTCTGTGGGAAAGCGCACATGAAAGACTCCTTGCTTTTTAGCGTATGTGACGCAAGCGGGTTTCCTAAACAAAACTGTCAGAACGACCAATGATTAAACAACAATCAATGTTCTCGACTGGACTGTAGAAAGGTGTAACGTGCCTACATCACTAAATAAGGGTTCAAGCACGCCCCTCATGGACACGATGTCCGACAATGTTTCACATCCTACCCGTGACGGGAGAGTCCAATCGATGTTCTCTAGTGGCGTCGTTAAGTAAAATAAACTTTACATTTATATCATGATTTAACTAATAATTGCTGACTTATATAATGCATGAAGAGTGTATAGCTCTTTTAACCGCGTTTATCCTCTAAACAGCGGATATCTTTCTTGTAAAGTATAGAGAGTTAAACACGTTAAAACGTATGTGGTCTTCATACATATGGTTCCTCGTCTGAACTTGATAAATGCACACTGAATGACATCTAACCTTAGACAGAGACTAAGATTCAATTGTGTTTTTACGACATTATTACGTCGTATGTCCACCATCTGTCAGGCTTTATGCTGCTTTAAGCTTCTCATCTTACTAAGGATGATTTGTTCACGCATTAAGCACGGCGCTCTGCATGCAACCTGTTGGTCTGTCACATGAGGTGCTGTATTTCCAGTGTTCAATATCCACAGCCATAAAGCAAATACACAGATTTTCCAGTGATTGTGTGTAGACATTACTTTAAGCTTAAGGGTTTATATTTGAGAGAAAGACGTTTAATGACACTCCAATACATTATCCATAATCAGTGACTATTAGGACTGATGTCAAACATACGACTCGTGGTCGTCAGAAGAAACCCGTTGTTCACATATAGGCTACTCTTTCCGATAAGCAGCAAGGAGTCATTTGCAATATTCCACATACAGGACAGCACATATCATGACATTTGATGATCCAGTTGTGGACCAACGAGGGGATGGAAAATAGTCCAAATGCAAATAGGTCGCGATAACAAACAGCTTCACTGACAGACGCTGTACCTACTGAGCTATGTCGTGGTTATATTTGATTGAAGAAAGCGTCTAATGCAATCTGTGTGAAGAAAGTGTACATCGTTTCAGATGATTACTACTGGCAGTGTTTTGATTCTCTCTGTTCCTTTCCTTTATGTTTGAAACCAACTGGGTTCATAAACAACCAAAAAAGACCATGTACATTCAATAATTAAGATCATCTGAATTTAAACGCAATTAATTCTCTGTAATATATTAATATATCCGCTGGTTACAGGATAAACACTGCTTGGAGCTATACACTCTTCGTTCATATGGCCCCAGAGCGTCAATTCATAATCTTTGATTTTTATATCTTAAAACCGAGATACGCAGAACAGTTACAATTATACGAAGATAAACGCACACCAGTACTGTTTTATATCGTATAATATGAAATCGCGATGCATGGGGTTCAGATAAAAGAAGGAATAAATGCAGTGTGGTATGTTATATATCGTATAATATGAAATCGCGATGCATGGGGTTCAGATAAAAGAAGGAATAAATGCAGTGTGGTATGGAGGCTCGGGTTTCTGATGTGAAGGTCTGGATGACTAGGTTCTAAGAATGGCGTGTTTACAGGTAACCCACTTACCTGAGAAAAACCCACGTGAAATAACTTCACCTTTCTACTGAAGAATGCTCGCTATTTCGTCTGTGACATTCATTCATAACAGCGTAGGCGACAAGGTGTGTATTGTGACATGCTGTTTTTATTATTGTTAAACAGATTTGCATACATTTAAAACCCACTTGTTATATGACATGTGATATACACGGTATTGTTAGATTCAGGATATGTGCAGTGGGATTGTTATGTACAGCATGTCATGGAATTTACGATTATATACACGTGTCTATTGTGCGTGTTGGCTTTAGTGTCGTGTAAATAATAAGGGATTACTGTAAGAAATTCCATCTTTTATGACTGTCCATGCAGCGGTTAATGCAAAACGCCGGACCATCTTACAGTACAATGGCGCGAACACCTGACAATGTCTGTTCCTTTTGTCTTCGCATTGCTGTACAGTGTCTTCCTGTCTTTCTTTTACAGTGCAAGGAATTATAATTCAACGTACAAACAAACTGGGATTAAACAAAATGAACCTTTGGTGAAGAAATTACCATATGATTGACGTCCAATAGCCGATGATAACATAAAATCAATGTGCTTCAGTGGCGTCGTTAAATAAAACAAAAGATTTGATCAAAGTAAAGAAAATTATAATCTGTTCAAAATCTGATGAACATCAAACATTTTTGCAGTTAAATAGGCATAATACAATAATATTATACATGATATTAAACCATTTTCCATACACAGTACAGCACCTGCTGCAGGCAGTGTTACGCCAATCGTGGTCCAAAGCCAAATGTAAACTTTGCTTTATTTAACGACGCCACTAGTAGAGCACATTGATCTTTATCTTATCATCGGTTAATGGATGTCATACATTATATGGTCATTTTGACACATTTCTTTAGATGGAACCCGTCGGCGCCATTTAGCCTTCTCATTCCAATAAGCTTGGTTAGTTAGTTATATTTATTTTCGTGCTTATATCCAATTAAGGAGTCGGTACAGAGGTTAAAAATCCTCATGCCTCGACTGAGATTCGATCTCAGTACCTACCAGCCTTAAGTCCGATAGCTTACCTCTCGGCCACGGAGACCGGTAAGCAGCAACGGGTGTTTTATATGCACTTTCTAACATACATGACAGCACATACCACGGCCTTTAGTGAACCTGTTGTGTTTGAAACGCCAATCGTGATCCAATGTCTGGATCTAGAATAGTGTAATTAAATGCTATAATTAGCATAAACACATTGGAGAAAAACTGATCATTTATAATACATAGACTCTTTGAAACATGTCCGGAGATTTGTTTGTTCAATCATTTTACACGTGCCTACATCCACTCAATGTTCAAGCACGCCCCCAATGGGTGCAGGCTCAGCGTTGAAGGAGCTTGTCCCAGAATCCGAGACTGCATCCATGGCGGGAGGGTGTTGGATATACTCCCTCTCTCTCTCTCTCTCTTTCTTTCTTTCTTTCTCTTTCTTTCTCTCTCTCTCTCTCTCTCTATCTATCTACCTACCTATCTATCTATCTATCTATCTATCTATCTATCTATCTATCTATCTATCTATCTATCTATCTACCTATCTATCTATCTATCTCTCTATCTCTCTCTCTCTCTCTCTCTCTCTCTCTCTCTATCTCTCTCTCTCTCTCTCTCTCTC
>JAUTWP010164441.1:0-10882 GCA_033042655.1 Cyathermia naticoides
GTGTCAGAATGCTCACATGTTCCAAAAAAAGTAAAGTTTGTTTTGTTTAACGACGTCACTGTAACACATTGATTTTTTATCTTATCATCGGTTATTGGACGTCATTCATATGGTCATTTTCACACACTTTTTGGAAGGAAACCCGCTGCCGCCACATAGGCTACTCTTTTCGATAAGCAGCAAAGGATCTTTTATATGCACTTCCATTAAATGGATGTATACACAAACATTATAACCATCCAACCAATGACCCCAACATTATTAAAGTTGGTAAAATAACACTTCATTTGCTTTACTGATCAACAGGAAAAGTGGTCATTGTGTGCCCGTGACAGCGTGCTTGAACCTTAATTGGATGTAAGCACGAACATAAATATAACCAACCAACCAACCAACCAACCAATGACCCCAACATTGTTAAAGTTCGTAAAATAAACACTTCATTTGCTTTACTCGTCAACAGGAAAAGTGGTCATAGTATACTTTCCACGCAATGTTTTTTGGGTCAAAATCCTCGAAACCGTGCGATTGGTTTCATTAATTTGCATAATTGTGTGAATTGTAATCACACTGTTAATGCGTTCTGTAACGTAATACCGTGTTTTTTTACAATTGCCTTTTTTGTTATGTTGAATGTTTCTGACAAGATGATCTATTACACGAGAACGAGTCCTCTCTTCAGCGGACAATGCCATCCTTGCACGCGATCACTTATTGATTGACGAGCTGCAGTTTGGGCTATTTTCCGTTCCAATCAGTGGTCCACAACTGGTTCGTCAAAGACGGTGGTATGTACTGTTTTTTTCTATGGAAAAGTGTATACAAAAGATCCCTTGTTGCTTATCCGAAAGAGTAGCCTAAGTGGCGGCAGGGGGTTTCCTTCTAAAAATGTATCAAAATAACCATGTGAATGACGTACAATAGCCGATGAAAAGATAAAAATCAATGTTTTCCAGTGGCGTCGTTAAACAAAAGAAACTTAACTTTGATTCTGACAAGATGATCTATTTAGTATTACACGAGGACAATGCCATCCGTGCACGCGATCCCTTATTGACTGACATGGAGTGGATAAAGTAAATTTTGTTTTATTTAACGACGCCACTAGAGCACATTGATTTTTATCTTATCAGCGGCTATTGGACGTCAAACATATAAAGTAATGTTTGTTTTATTTAACGACATACATAATAGTATTGTAATTTTGACACATGTTTTAGAGGAAACCCGCTGCCGCCACATAGACTACTCTTTTCGATAAGCAGCAAGGGATGTTTTATATGTTCTTTCCCACAGACAGGACAACACATACCACGGCCTTTGATGAACCAGTTGTGGAGCACCATTTGGAACGGAAAAGTTCCCAAACTGCAGATGGGTCCAACGACAGAACGCTTCAAAGGCGGGCACGCTACCGACTGAGCCACATCCCGCTCCGACGTGGAGTGGAGTGGTGAAGGTTTAACGTGCTTACTTCACTGGGCGTTTGAGCTATTTTCCAATCCACATAAGTTACTCTTTTTGATAAGTAGCAAGGGATAAGTCGTGTGCACTTTCCACAAACAGGGCACCACATACCACGATCTTTGATGAACCAGCTGTGTTTCATTCAATGGTCAACAACTGTTTCATCAAAGGCCGTGGTATGTACAGTCCTGTCTGTGAGAAAGCGCATATAAAATATCCCGTACTGATTATGGAAAAGAGTAGCCTAAGTGGCAGGAGCGGGTTTCCTCTAAAACTGTCAGAATGACCATATGACTAACGTCCAATAGCCGATGATAAAAAATCAATATGCTCTAGTGACGTCGTTAAATAGAACTAACTTTACTTTTTCACTATAGGTGCAAGCATCACCCGAGCACTGGTTGGAACGGAAAATACGCCAAACTGCAGGTGGGTCAACTGAGAAGGGACGACCAGCCGCTTGTAAGGCGGGCACGCTACCGACTGAGCTATATCTCGCTCCCCGTTGATAAGAAATGAGCAGATCGAATAGAAGTATTTAAATGTCAAACGGCCCTTGAAGTGAAATTTCACATAATTTATATGGTTTTATACTGGGGGCAAAAGTAATGTTTATGTAACGTTCCAACCAGTTGTCCACAATTGATTCATCAATTTTACTATTTTGTAATGGCATTAATCACAATAAACCAAAAAATAGGCTACTCTTTCCGATAAGCAGCAAGGGATATTTTATATGCACTTTCCCACAGACACGACAGCACATACCACGACCTTTGATGAAGCAGTTGCGGAGCACTGGTTGGAAAAAACTTAACAACGATTGAACACAGAAGAAGATGAAGAATAAAAAAGGAAGAAAGAATGGGGAAAACTACCAAATTTGAACACAAAAAGAAGATAGAAGAAAACAAGGAAGAAAAACGGAAAAAGAAACTAAGTACGAACACACAAGATTAAGAAAAAAACACGTTGCCTTATTATGTCATCTTACTTTCTTCAAGTGTTATTTATGAAGCGGTCGGTCGTGGGGTCGATTCTTCTCATTGGACCCATCTGCAGCTTGGGCTATTTTCCGTTCCAACCAGTGCTCCACAACTGGTTCAACAAAGGCCGTGGTATGTGATGTCCTGTCTCTGGGAAAGTGCATATAAAATATCCCTTGCTGCTTATCGAAAAAGAGTAGCTTATGTGGCGGCAGCGGGTTTCCTTCTAAAAAGTGGTTCAAAATGACCACATGAATGACGTCCAATAACCGATGATAAGATAAATCAATGTGTTCCAGTAGCGTCGTTAAACAAAACAAACTTTACTTTTTTAAGTGTTATTTACAAAACATCCTTTGTAATAACTACATTAATTTTCTAGCGTCCCATGGAAATACCTAGTAATTCACATTTTGAAAACAAATGAGGGAAGGTCAAAATTCATTACTATCATTTCAAAAATGTTCACCAGTGCTTCAGTAGTACAGAGGAAAACATAGCAAGTCCACCACCTTGACAGACATCCAAAGGTAAAACCTAGTAAGAGCACTACATTTGCATGAATGACAAGATATAACAAAGTAAATCATAGTAAATCACACTAAATCATATTATGTAAGATATTATGATATTTTGGAATGCCTCTAAAAGGTATTTCAGAACAAGTGGTAAAAAATGTTTTCCACCATTAAACTCCTCAAAAGTATCTCAGTGAATCTTTATGTAAGGGTTAGTCACATAAACCCATTTTTCTCTAAAGTGAGAAAATATGACTTACTGGCATTTCTATTCGACGCTAGATTTGACATCTGCTATAAAAGCTTAGTCCTGAACGTAGACGTTAAATAACATTCACTTCAGTAGCCACATTTAAAATGCATAATTTTATACATACTTGTAGTTTCTGCAAGGAGGCGTATCCAAAGTAACTTTCAAAGAACATCTCAGACTGTTTCTAAACCACCGAATGTTTTCCCCAGCGATTTACTTCGTGCTTGCTCATCGCAATCTGTTTTTTTACATTAACAAAATGGATCAAGCGATTTAAAGGAAGCTAACCAGCTAGCAATAGAGGCATAATTTGTTTACAGCGTTACAGGATGCGCCCAGTGCAAGACAACCGCTTACAGTGAGTTGGATTTGAAGAGGGGCTCGCATCATCATTTTAACATGAAGCTCGGGTTTCACATCCTGTAATTTACAAAGCAGAGAGCATCAAGGAGAAAACACTAAGAGTTAATGGCTCTTAGAATGATAAAAACAAAACTTAAAAAATTAGGTTTATCTGAGATTCACATATCGTATTTTTACTTAAGTGATGGAAAATGGCGTATTGTTGACAACATGAGTCATATATATGAAGACTATACATTTAAACATGTGTAACCTTTTATACCTTACATGCAAAATATCCGTTGGTTATAGGATCAGCGTGTTTTTTAAAATCCTTCATACCTTACATGCAAAATATCCGCTAAGAGGATAAACGTGTTTTTAATACATGTACTATACCTTGCATGCAAAATATCCGCTGGTTAGACGATAAACGTGTTTTTAAAACTCTTTACACCTTACATGTAAACTATCCGCTGGTTAGAGGATAAGCGTGTTTTTGAAACTCTTTATACCTTGCATGCACAATATCTGCTAGTTAGAGCATACGCGAGGTTAAATACAGTATACGATCTTCATATATAAGTATGACGGTTACAGAATAAATAGAGGATATTAAACTAGCGTCCATGTATTATCAAATTTAAGTCCCGAGTGAAATAAGGTTCCTTTGTCACGAGCTTATCGCAAAGAGTAGCCCATGTGGCGGCAGAGGTCTTCCTCTAAATCAAATTGTGTCAGAATAGCACCTACCCTATTTTTGTATACCAGAAAGATAATGTAAATCACCGCTATGTCCATTGAGATATATTCTTTATTCCTCTTATAGAGAGTTGTAATACAATACAATAATATAACATAAATACATGATAGATATACGAGTAGAAGAAGAAGAAGAACAAAAAAAGATGATGATTTAAAGGCAGTCCATGTGATCAAGCGGCGTCATTAAATAGAACAAACTTTACTTAAACTGTCAGAATGACCATAAACAAATTATACGTTTGATGTCCGATATGAGATGATTACAACGCAATCATGTGGGCTAGTGACGTTGTTAAATAAAGGGAGCGGGCTGTAGCCGAGACCGTAGCGTAGACTTCCGGTTTAGCTTTTGTCGATGGTGGACGCGTTTCACCTCGGCTCCAGTGAGGAAAGTTTATAAAAGCGATTTTCTGTAGTCAGTTGGAGTAAAACTAAGTTTTACTTGCTAGAGTATAAGGATGAGTGGTGGAAAGAAGATGGGCGTAGAAGAAAGGAAGAATGTATCGTACAGGAAAGAGTGTACCGTGGTTATAAATGTGGGAGATAACAGAAAGATGGCCGCCGGTGAGTTAATTGACTTCTTGAGTGAACAAGTAGGAGATGTAATTAACGCATGTGTACCGAAGGGGCCAGACAGATACGAAGTAACTGTTAGTGATGTTATACAGGCAAGAGTTATTGCAGATAATGACAATTTAGAATTTAATGGAATGAAAATGAAGGCGAGATTGTTGCACTCAGAGAGTGTAGTGGTGTCTTTCTTACACTTGCCCGCTTACATAAGTGATGACCAAATCGAAGAACGATTGAAAATTTTGAATATTGAACTGATTACCCCAATTTATAGAAGATATTACAAAGGTACAAGCATTGCAGATGGAACTAGATATGTGCGTGTTAAATTCCCACCAAACATTAAAAGCTTGCCTTATTCAATGAAGTTTAGGACAGTGGAGGGGGTGGAGTATTTCAGAGTGCTGCATGATAACCAGCTCCGAGTTTGCTACAACTGCATGTCAGACAGTCACGTGATTAGAGATTGCCCGGACATTGTATGTAACTATTGTAAACAGAAAGGACACTACGCAAGGAATTGTGATAAAACCTTTTTGTGTGATAATTGTGGAAATAAGGAAGATGAGTGTGTGTGTATTAGGTGTGAGGGTGATCATGATTATACCGATGACAGTGACAATGAAGGAATGAATGAATGGAGTTATACCAAGCCTACAAACGAAAAGGTCAAGCAGGCGGATAAGAAATCGGACAAAACAAATGGGAAATCGGACAACACAAACAGAAAATCAAGTGAAACTAAGAAAGACGAAAACAAAAGCGTGAAATCAACAGTGAGCACTGACAACAAAGAAGTGGAGACAATGGAAACAGAAACTGACACCCCTAGTCAGAGTCAGTCATCGCGACGGTCACGCTTGGTCAAGCGGCCTGCAGATGAATCAATTATGAACAGTGTGACAACTAGAAAACAAAAGAGAGAAGGTGCACGTGCAAAGAGTGTAGAAGTGAAAGTGAATAAACGAAGTATGAGTGAGAGTGAGAATGTGAACTAAATGTTAGCAATGGATTATTTTATAACTTTATTTTTATTTACAATGTTGTTATTGTCATTGAATGTTAACGGATTGAGGGATATTGATAAATTAAATTCAGTGTTTGCAACTATTAAAAGTAGACATGCTAATATAACGTTTTTGCAGGAAACCTTTTGGGATGATAACTTTATTGAAAGATATAAACACTTGTGGGATGGGAAAATATTTTATAATAACTGTCAGTATTTAAACAGAAGGGGTGTGGCTATATTGATATCAAAAGAATGCTCATTTGATTGTACTTTTAATAGTTGTGACACTGAAGGTAGAATAATAAAAATTAATGTAAAGATTGATAATGATGAATATAGTTTTATTAATGTTTATGCGCCAAATAATGTTGAAGAAAGAATTAAATTTTTTAGTGAAATAACTAAATATGTAGAATCCAAAAATACAATAATGGCGGGTGATTTTAATGAAATATTTGATCCTTCTTTAGATATGGGAATTAATAATACTACCTTCAATTTGAAAAGTAGTAATGCATTGCAATCTGTTGTTAGTGATTTTAACTTGGTTGATATTTGGCGATATAGGAATCCTGGGAAAAGAGAATTTAGTAGGTCACAGATTGTTCAAAATGTTTTAAAGCAATCCAGGATTGATTTCTTTTTAATTTCCAGAAATATTTTACAATTTGTAGTTAATTCATATGTTTCATATACAACTTTTAGTGACCATGATTTTGTGAGCATTAAAATAGATTTTTCCCGTGTTGAGAGAGGTCAAGGAATATGGATATTTAACAATGAGTTATTGAAAGATGAAATTTTTTGTAAAGATATTAATGATATTATTAATAATGATAGTGAGTGTCCTTTGTTTCATAATGAACCTCTTGTTTGGTGGGACAATTTAAAATTTAAAATGAAAAGGTGTGCTACATATTTTGCTATTAATAAGAGTAAATTAGAAAATAAAAGATATTATTATATTCAAAATGCTCTGAAAAAGGAATATGCAAAATTAGCTTTAAATAAACAACATGACTTGACATCAATAAAAATTTTACAAGATGAATTAAAGATAATAGAACAAAATAAATGTAATGGTGCCATTTTAAGATCTAAAGTACAATGGAATTTAGAATCAGATAAAAATACAGCATTTTTTCTTAATCTAGAAAAATCCAAACAGGAATCAAATTCAATTAAAGAACTTAATACAAATAATGGATTATCAAGAAAAACGGAAGATATATTAGAATGTGCTTATGATTTTTATTCAAAACTATATACAAAAGAAAATATTGATTTGGATAAAGAGGAAGAAATTTTAAATTTAATTACGAATAGAATCAATGAATTTGAAAGAGAAACTTGTGACAATGATATATCTATTGACGAATTAACAAGATCGTTAAAAGGTATGAACAGAAATAAATCTCCGGGTATAGATGGGCTTACTGTTGAGTTTTATTTAAAATTTTGGGATAAATTAAAAAATGGTTTTCATAAAGTTGTTATGTCTATTCAAAATAAAGAACAATTATCAAGAAGTATGAAGAAAGGAATTATTAGTCTGTTTTATAAGAAAAAGGGGGATAAAACCAATCTTAAGAATTTTAGACCAATAACTCTTTTAAATGTTGATTATAAAATTATTTCTAAAGTTTTGGCAAATAGATTAAAATTAGTTATGGAATCAATAATTTCACCAGAACAAACATGCTGTGTCAAAGGTCGAGATATAGCAGATAATATTATGTCAGTACGTGATGTTATAGATATTGTAGATTTAAATAATGAAGAAGGATTTTTAATTAAAATAGATCAAGAAAAGGCTTTCGATAGAGTTTCACATAGTTTTATAAATAAAGTTTTGGAAAAATTTGATTTTGGTAATAAATTTATTTCTTGGATTAAGGTACTTTATAATGATATTAGAAGTAGTATTAAAATTAATGGTCATTTAACTCCTTTCTTTTCTGTTACTAGAGGTGTTAGGCAGGGGTGTCCTATTTCCATGATGTTGTATGTAATTGCAGCTGAACCGCTAAATGCCTTAATTAAAAATCAACAAGGTATTAATGGGATACAAATAAGTAATGGAATTAAATCGTTATTGTATCAACATGCTGATGACACCACTATTACTGTGAAAGATGCTCAGTCTGTTGAGGTAGTTTTTAACACTATAGATACTTATTGTAGTGGTACTGGATCTAAAATTAATATTGAAAAGTCTGAAGTACTTTGTCTGGGTAAAAATACACATAAAGATTTGTCTTTTAATATTCCTGTGGTTATTAATAAAGATTGTGTTCAGATTCTAGGCATTTATTTAGGACCCAATAAAGCATTATGTGAAAGAATGAACTGGAAATTGAAAATTGGAAAATTAAGTACATTAATTAATATGTGGAAACAGAGAAAACTTACTCTAAATGGAAAAGCGACAGTGTGGAATGCATTACTAACGTCTAGACTTTGGTATATAATCACTGTAATTCAAGTTCCAAAGTGGGTAGAAGAAAACATTCAAAAATTATTTTGTAAATTTATGTGGGATGAAAAAATACCTTTGATAAAATATTCTACTATTATAGGGGATAAAAAATTAGGTGGTCTAAATATTCAAGATGTTTCTTTGAAAAAGATTGCTTTTCGCTTAAAATTGTTAAATAAATATTTTAATAATGATTTCAAAGCAATTTGGAAGTATACAATGTCAGAATTTCTTGGTAAATATATGAACATGAAATTATCCTATAATATTTTTAACATGGTGTACAATGAATCTGCTTTAGCTGTAATTAACCCTTTCTATGCTGAAGTTTTATTAGCATGGGATAAAGTTTCAAAGAGAGAACGTTTTTGTTCGTTAAATTTAAATGAAATAATGTCTCAACCACTGTTTCACAATCCTAGTATTAATTATAAAAATAAAGTGTTATGTTTTTATTCTTTTATTGAGAGTGGTATTATAACTGTGGCTGATATTACATATGAAGTCATACCAGGTTTCTTACCAGTTAACGCTATTGTAGAAATGATACAAGAAAAATATAATGATATGTCTGTAAAAGAGATTTCTTTAGCATATAATGTAATTTTGAACTCGCTTCCAGATGAATGGAAAAAGCTAATTATAAATAATATTAAATCTTCATCACAAGTTAAAGATTTAATTTTGATTAATAATAATGACATCATCAATGCAAACAAATTTAATGTTAAACTAATTTATTCCATACTGATTTCACAACATTTTAAATCGCCATCAAGTGTAGAAAAATGGAATGATATGAATTTTAATGTAGACTGGGAGCTAGTTTGGAAATTGATACACAATAATGACAAAACTTCTGAATTTGTTGAAATGGATTATAAGATTGCACACAATATTATTTTTACATACTCTAAATTATTTAAATATGGTAAAGTGTTATCGAACAAATGTCCTGTTTGTCTAAAACATGAAGAAGATATGTGTCATTTATTTTTATATTGTGATGAACTTTATGATTTAGTTTTAATCTTTAATGAAATGTGTGTACATATGTTCAAAGATACAGGTTTTTCTTTAGAACAGCTTAAAAAATTATTATTGTTTGGTTGCTATATCAAAACACAAAGCTGTTCAAAACAATTCATAAACATGTTATTATCAATATTTAGAATATCTGTTTTCAAAAGACGTTTAATTGCAGAATCAAGAGGTGTAAATATCAATATTGTTAAATTGTTTAAGCATTATATGAGTCAGTATTTCTCAATTCTGTTTAAACAATACACCAATCAAAACAAAATTTCAGTGTTTATTGATAAATATATAAAAAATAATATTTTTCTAAATTTGGAAAATGATGTTTTGGTTTTTAAATATCCTCTTGAAAACAGATATTAATTATCAATATCCCTAGTCTAAAGAATTTCTTCTAATAAATATTCACAAATAATAATAGCGTGCGTGTGTGTGTCAGTGAAAGTATGAAAAGTGAGAATGGTTTCCTGTGTGTTTGTTGTGAGAGAGTCTGTGTGTGCTTATTTTAAAAAGTGTTTTTAAATATGTTGTTATGTGCAATATTGAGTTTCTGAAATAAAAAGATAAAACAAAAGCGTGGACACCTTTGAAGCGGTCAGTCGTGGGATCAATCCTTCTCAGTGGACCTATATGGAGTTCGGTTTATTTTTTGTTCCAACCAGTGCTCCACTGTTCAACAAAGGCCGTGGTATGTGCTGTCCTGTCTATGGGAAAGGGCATATAAAAGATCCCTGGCTGCTTATCGAAAAAAGTTGCCCATGAGGAGGCAGCGGGTTTCCTCTAAAATATTTCAAAATGACCATATGAATGACGTCCAATTTAGCCGCTGATAAGACAAAAATCAATGCGCTCAAGTGGCGTCGTTAAATAAAAGAGACTTTTTTCTTCTTAGACTATGTCATTTGTAATAGTGAGACATTAAACGGTATCGTGTCGGCCGGTGAAGCGGTCAGTCATTTGATCGAACTTTATCAGTAAACATTTTTACAGTTTGGGCTATTTTCCGTTCCAAACATTGACCCACAACTGATTCACCAAAGGCTGTAGTACGTACTGTCCTGCTTGTTGGGAATGTGCATATAAAACACTTGCTAAAATGTCAGAATGACCATAATTATGTTTGATTGCCAATAGGCTATGATTAAAGGCTATTGACCTCACACGTGCCTCGTTTTGCATAACATTACACTTGCTTCTGAGAGACTTCACAATTGGATTTTAAACAAAACAATATAAACGATTGAAGTGTGTGTGTGTGCGTGCGTGTTTGTGCGTGCGTTTGTGTATGTATGCATGCATATATATAGGGCCTATATAATATCGTGTGGCCAAAATAAAAAAACATTAACATTCTGAACATTAAGGGTTAAAATAAAGTTTGTTTTGTTTAACGACGCCACTGGAACACATTGATTTTATCTTATCATCGGTTATTGGACGTCATTCATA
>JAUTWP010164452.1:0-10881 GCA_033042655.1 Cyathermia naticoides
AGACGCGGTAGATGGGTAAAACCATAAACTGCGCCTGCGAGAGGCATCTGCTATAACAGCCTGGCTCTGAACGTAGATGTTAAACAACTTGACCTTGATATCAAGCAAGGTATTTTGGCTGACTGGAGATGACCTTGCCTAGAATGATATACAAACTGATCTTGAAGCAAATTGGTAGGTTTTTTTATTCCCAAGTACCCTAGATGTCTCCATTTCATTTTCTTCTGAAAATTCCATTGGAATGTAATAAATGTTATACATCCTCAAGGGTTAGAAGGTTCCGCATTTGACGGGCTTGGTATTGATAATTACTGTGTTAATTAACAGTGTTCTAAGTAATTAGCTATCAGTGTAATTTAATTGCAGTTAATGGATTCTTGTAGCCCTTATCATAAGCTTTCCATTGGTACCTGGCTTTTTAATATAGCTTTAAAATTAAGAAAGTTACAACTTTTTTTACAATCTCGCCGTATTCTCGGTCACACAATTTTCTGTTTTTCAGTGTTAAAAGTGGTTGTCAAATGGTCGCTTTTTGTCACATTAAAAACGTCATAACTTTCTTGATATTTGTCACAAAGAGATAATTTAGGTACCACTGTAAAGTTCCTTTCAATACCTTTCCATTGATATCAAAACAAATGGAATCCCTTCAATTTGATTTTTTTTGTCACATACCTATCTATGGTAATTTCAATGTTTTTCTTATTACTGACAGTCAAATTCTAATATATTTGTCTGTTTGACAGTCAAACATCAAATACAATATATCGTCCTAGTTTTTTCTTCTGGTACAATATATGTATGAAGTACATCCTTACATTTTTGACGAGGTATGAGTTTCGGAGATTTAAATCCAAACAACTTCACAATATCAAAGTCAAGAACAGCAACAACAAATGATGTTGGGACTCCATAAATATGATAATAATAAAATAAAACAGTGTCAAAGATCAAATTATCATTAAGTATGTCATGGCACAATGATATAATAAATATCAGTACATCGGTCCCACTCCCAGAACATGAGAACTTCAAGTCTGAGAAGTCAACATTCAATACTTTTTATTATTTATGATTAAAAATAATGTTTTTATTAAATATTTTGATTCTACAATTTAAATCAATTATCAGATACTGATATAAATACCTTTCCCAAAGGAAATTTTGAGATAAAATCTTTGCTCTTATTTGTTTCACCAAACTTGAAGTCCGAAGGTACTTTCACGTCAGCCCCACTGTACTGAGCAGCTATTAGAGCTTTGTAAGCTCGAAAGTTTCCTGGGTACGTATAGAGTGTCTGAAATAAATATCAAATCATGTAATTTATAAATGAATGTACTAAATAAGTAGCACATAAACACATATTCTTTAAAGATGTGTGCGATACACCACAGATAACACATTTGTCGCTAACTGTACTCACACCCGCCGCCATGTCGCCGGCTTAAAAGGATGTGACGTTGCGGTATTTTCCGGGATATGCGCACTTGCTAATTTTAATTCACCAGTTGCCCGGATGATTGACTGAAAAGTACATGAAGGAATTTTGGATTATATTTTTGTGAAAAGAATTTAGCAAAATGGTATGCAAAATGTACAGATTTATTTTTATTGTGATGTATTACTAAACAGTTGCAGAATTTACCCCAATATGTTTTCATTATTGCAGTATTTCACTTGATTGATAAGTCAGAAGCTGTCACTGGTAACATTTATGCGTTGGTTCAGTGGGTAGGGGCGCTGGACCTGGTCATAGCTTGTAAAATTACTTCTTTTAGACATGTTTTGCTATAAATATTAGTGTTTTTACATAAAGGAACACTGTACAATTGCATAGTTTGTAAGCAGTAAAAACATATAGTAAAACTATTTACGTTAAAGATGAAACTAAACACAAATTTTGTACAAAAATCATCACTCATTTGCACTGTGACTGTCAAAATCTCAAATACTGAATAGGTTTTTCATTCACTGTCGTCTGTGGCAGTGCAGTGTCCACAGTTTTTTACTGCTTTTACTTGGCCTTGTGTTAAACATGAAATTGTTAATGCCCTAATAACCAATATAATATACTAGATATTAAAACATACATGTATGTAAACTAGAAAGAAAGAAAAAGGAATGTTTAACGACAAATTGATTTGATTTGTAGCCTAACAATTATTGTTTAATTAGTATTTATTAGGTGTCACTCATACAGTATTTATGATCATATGATGCACACAGAACTGTGAAAGGGCATTTGTCTTAGGCAGTCAATGAAGCTTTCAGAAAAGGTTTTTTTCACTGCAAAGATAACACCATTTTAATTATGTAATAGTGAAAACAATGCTGAGTTTGCAAATCCACATTTATCTGTATAGGCTATGTGTCTATTTAGAGCATACTGTAAATTGTATTATTATTGTGACATGGTTTTTTCCACGAATATACATTGTGACACATTTTGTGATGTGTAAATTTTGTGTTGGCCTTTTGAGATCTCAAATAAAAGTGGGAAAAGAACATGACAATGTATGTAACTTGTTCCATAAACATGCTATTTTTGCATGATTGTTTACTAGGAAATAGAGACATCACTTTAAGCACAGCTCCAGCTGCAGCTTGGGTTATTTTCCATTCCAACCACAGGGGTAGAATTTTGTGGTCAAAGGGTCACAGCAAAATTTGCCTTAGATAGTCTGTGAATAAAGAGGGCACCAAGGCAATTTTGGAGAGACAAAAGGGGCACCACAGCAAATTGACGTTTTTTCAGGGCATGGATGGAAATACTCATTTATGCACTGTACATAAACATTAAAACCTTACAAACATAATTTATTTGACAACAACTATTTAAGGAGGCTTGGCTAAACCCTGCCTGCATAACTTATGTATTTGCCACCAAACATAATAATTAATATTTAGTGGAAATAACACTGTTACCGTGTACACAGGAACTGTTTTTAAGGCACAAGTTTATATTTTATAAAAGATTATTTACTATTTATTTGTCTTTCAGATGTGAGTAAATTGTGTTTCAGGATCCTGAACAAAGTTATATTTTAATGATTGCTGGGACAAATGTATTCCTTCCTTTTTAAGAATATGAGTCTTAAGAGTTTTACTTGAGACTCAGTTTACATAGCTTTTACATCAGCATTGCTGACTGTTGTCATACATTTTGAAAGCTGGGTCACCAAATTATTTGCATCAAAGAAAATATTTGGCCAATGTATTTTTCCTAAGTAGTAAGTACTGTTATTATATTTGTGGGGGAGCGTGTCCGCCTTTGAAGCAGTCGGTCCACAACTGGTTCATCAAAGGCCTTGGTATGTACTGTTCTGTCTATGGAAAAGTGCATATAAAAGATCCCTTGCTGCTTATCAACAAAGAGTAGCCTATGTGGCGGCAGCAGGTTTTCTCTGAAGAAATGTGTCAAAATGACCATATGAATGACGTCCAATAACCGATGCTAATATAAAAATCAATGTGTTCCAGTGGCGTCGTTAAACAAAACAAACGTTACTTCATTTTGTGATGCATACACGCACTCACACATAATTATAGCATTCTGTTAGTCAATAAAAGTAATAAACACATTTCAACAAATATTTCAAAGTCACTCAAGGGAGATAACCGCAATCTACTAACGTATAGTTGTTATACCAGAGTTATTCCCCTCAAATAAAACTGTTTTAAAAACATTTTACGCGAATATACAAACAGGAACACACAAATAGATAATAATATCAGTCTACTTGTATTATTTTAGATGGATCGCTTCACAATGGATAACACAATGAATTCCTTCGTGACCAGTGAAGGCTTGACTGACTGGTCTAAGCAAAATGAGATGGAAAACGACGAATATGTGAATTTAAAACTCGTAGACCTACTATGTCAGGAAATTAAAAAATCCGAAGAAGCCTCGGAGATGGAACAATCGTTGGAGACTCCTATTTGTTCCGTGGTTGAAGACTTAGGGTCTTCCTTAACAACCGAGGAATACACCGAACTGGTAAAACTTTGTGACGAACATTGGAATCCATCCCACGACGAAATGGTCAGAATATGTATCGATAACGGGGAGGGTCCACCAGAAGAACCCTTTCCTGTTGCTAACTGTAAAGAAGACAAAGGGAAGGGTCTACCATGTTCGCATTGCCAGGCCACCTTCAGAAGAATGCCCGATCTCATGAAGCACAGAATGGATTGTAAACATAGATCATCGTCACCATTATCGCCATTGACATCAACGTCGGCGGAACCACCTATGAAACGCCAGCACAAGATCATTCAAGTGGGAGGAATAGGTCCAGTGAATACTGAAATAACATACAAGCCCTACGTATTTACAAAGAAAAGTTCAAGAGCACACAAGAAGACCAATGCAGTCGACACCACTTATGACATAACATTTAACGAACAATGGCAAGGGAAAAAACTAAAACATTTACATCACAATCTGTACCAAATGTTTGAAGATGTACTTTACGAAGCTACCAGTCATTTACAAGGCAGTGACGTAGGCCGAGTGATTGTTCATCACGATTCATTGAATTCACCAATCGTCGTACCACTGCAACCTCTATCAGAAATGAATGCTGATGTAATCTTAGGACACATAGAAAAAGTGCTCCAGAGCCACGAGGACTTACCTTTGGACGCATCCTTTAAGATTCAGATAGGAACCATACAAATCCCTAAAGGAGGAAGATCTTACGTAACTCTAACTGATCTCAATGGAATTAACAATTCAGTCCACATGAAAAGATCACTTGTACAAATTGTGAACGACGACGACTTATGTATGCCCCGTGCGATCGGTGTTGCATGGGCCAAACTGAAATGCGTCTCGAACAAAGAGTGGCAAGAGCTCCTTGGCGACCCGTATTCCAAGACACACCTCCTAGAGTTGATCCTACAGCACAACAAATGCCCTCAATCATTCTATGAACATGTCCGAAATAAGAATCGAAGAGAACAGGAGACGTTGGCCCTGAAGTTGTGTAAGTTGGCAGGAGTCCCTACCGATCGTCCATGTAGTTTGAACGATATCCCTGCTTTGGAGAAGATACTGGAATGTCAGATCCTCGTGGTTAGCGCAGAACTGGGAAATAAATTTATCAGAGTGGGCGACCAGGCGTCACAGGCACCGAGACTGTTTATATACTTTGTGGAACAACCAAAACCTCATTTTCACACCATTACCAACATCACTGGATTTTTTTCGGCCTCCTATTTTTGCAAAAATTGTTTGAAACCCTACAACGACAAGACACATCATTCCTGCTCTTTGACCTGTATCGTGTGCCATAGCCAGAACTGTCCCGAGACCGATGTCCAGATGACTTGCCTCCATTGTCACGTAACATGCCGATCTATGGCATGCTTTTGGCGTCACAAGCAACAGAAAAAAGTTAAGAAGGGTAGTACCATACCCTCCAAATGTGAGAGTTTCTGGAAGTGTACCACTTGTAAGAAAATGCTCGACAGAAGCGAGAGGGATCCACAACTCCACACTTGCGGAGAATGGAAATGTCCTTGCTGTAATAGCTACGTGGACCAAGATCATCTCTGTTACCAGCCTCCCAAAGAAATCAAAGACGCAAGTACCAAGTTTATATTTTTTGACTTCGAATGCAGACAAGACGAATTGCTGCAATGCAAGGACGGTTATTCGCCCCTTGGAGTGTGCCCCTGCCCAGGAGACAACTGCACTCATCGTACTCGATGCCAACATTGCCAACAGTCGTGGTGCGGTAAACAACAGCACGTACCAAACTACCTGGTGGCGCAGACGGCCTGTGAAGCTTGTAAGCACCAACCAGTCGCGGAAGAATCTAAATGCCACGAATGCGGATCGAGATGTCCATCTTGCAACAAACGCGACAAGAAGAAGAAGAATTATGTCAAAGAACCATGCGAACAGACATGTGGATTCCGTGAAGTCATCTTCCAAGACGACGGTGCCCACATCAAGTTTTGTCAGTGGCTGTTCAGAGATGACCACAAAGGTGTCACGGCTATAGCACACAACAACAAGGCATATGATGCCTATTTTTTGCTAGAGTACATGATCGACCAGTCGATGTATCCACAAAAAATCATATACAGCGGCTCTAAAATTATGTATCTGCAAGTGGAGAGGGGGCTTAACATACGGATTATTGACAGCTTGAATTTCCTTCCTATGAAGCTGGCTGCTTTCCCGAGGGCATTTGGTCTGTCAGAACTGAAGAAGGGATATTTTCCCCATTACTTCAACACCAGTAAAAACCAAAACTACCGAGGACCTTTTCCGGACCCCCAGATGTACGGTGTCGACTATATGGGATCTAAAGAAAGACAGGAATTTCTGAAGTGGAACGCTGAACAAACGGGTACATTTGACTTTCAGAAAGAAATGAAGGAGTACTGCGTATCAGACGTCGCTATTCTCCGGGAAGCCTGCTTAAAGTTTCAAGCTCTTATGATGGAGGCCACTGGCGAAAAACAGATAGATCTTGACACCAAAGCAGTTAGCTACATCAATGGCATCGACCCCTTTGCTCAGTGCATCACCATTGCCTCGGTGTGTATGAGCATTTTTCAGAGCAAATTTCTGAAAGAACATCGTCACGTTACATTGACTGATGGACATCGGATCACGGACTGGAAGACGGTCAGAGAGGATGGATCCATCCAGATGAAGCAAGACGTATGGATGACTATAAAGGAACTGAGAGATCGTGGGATGACTGTAGCTGAATCTGAAACCGTACCCAGCCCCATAGCTCAAGTTCCAAGTGAGGGGTACATCCGAAAAGATCAGTTCAGCAAAGTGTCCATACAGTGGATGAAGTGGCTACAGCATCAAAATCAGAACAAGTACCACATACAGCATGCTCTGAATGGGGGGGGGGAACATTTAGTACCAGGAACACACTACCGACTTGATGGATATTGTCCTAAAACAAACACAGCCTTCGAGTTCCAGGGCTGCTTGTGGCACGGTTGTCGACACTGTTTCCCAAACGAGCGTTCTACCACTATCCATCCTAGAACCGGACAGTCCATTGATGAACTTTATGCCCTGACGTGTAGAAAAAGAGAAGTTCTGAAAACCAGGGGTTATAAAGTCATCGAACTATGGGAACATCAATTTCGCAACCTTCTGAAATCCAACCAAGAAATGGCACCTTTCGTGAACTCATTAGATCTTCAAGACCGACTAAATCCTAGAGACTCTTTCTTTGGAGGAAGAACGAATGCGAGCAAATTGCATTATAAAGTAAAGGAAGGAGAAGAAATCAAGTACGTGGATTTCACGTCTCTGTACCCTTGGGTTAACAAGTATTGCCGGTATCCTGTGGGGCATCCTGAAATCGTTCACCAGAATTTCAAACCATTGGATCAATACTTTGGCATTGCCAAGGTGAAAGTGTCACCGCCCAGAAAACTCTATCACCCCGTTCTACCCTACCGTTCCAACGGAAAACTCAAGTTCCCACTGTGCAGAATCTGTTCTGATCATGAAATACAGACGACCTGTCAACACTCTGATGAAGAACGGGCCATTATCGGAACCTGGTGCGTTCCAGAAATCCTCAAAGCAATAGAAAAGGGATATAGAATCACCAACATCTACGAAGTCTACCATTGGCATGAAACAACGCAGTACGAGCCATCAACGCGTGAAGGTGGTCTCTTTGCAGACTATATTAACACCTTCCTCAAATTGAAACAGGAAGCCAGTGGATGGCCTGAGTGGTGTTTGACTGAGGAAGATAAAGACCAGTATATCAGACAATACCAAGAAAAAGAGGGTATTCAGCTTGACAAAGAGAAAATTGCAAAGAATCCTGGACTCCGTTCGCTGGCCAAACTGTGTCTGAACAGTTTCTGGGGAAAGTATGGTCAACGCCTAAACATGAAGCAGTCTGCGTTCATTCACGAACACAATGCAGAAACCTTTTTTCAGATGTTGGCAGATCCAACCAAAGACGTCATTGACTTTCACGTGTTGACCGAGTCTATTTTACAGCTCGAATATCAACACAAATCCATCTTCGTACCTGAAGACCTGAAAACCAACGTCTTTCTGGCAACGTTCACTACCTGCTGGGCGAGACTGAAGTTATACAGCGTGTTGGATAAGCTGGGTAAAAATGTGTTGTATTACGACACGGACTCTGTCATCTTTGTGTCCAGACCTGGAACTTATCAACCCCCTCTTGGAGATTATCTCGGAGAATTGACTGACGAGCTGGATGGCCAGTTTATCACTGAATTTGTCAGTGGAGGTCCAAAAAATTATGGCTACAGAACCACCAATGGTTCAGAAGTGTGTAAAGTCCGCGGTTTCTCGTTAAACTATGCCAACTCACAGCTCATCAACTTTGAAGCTATCCGTGAGATTGTCCTGTCCCCCAGCAGAAATACTACCCTGACCGTGACTAACCCATCCAAAATTTTGAGAGAGAAAAGAAAGAGAAAAATTTATAACAGAGTGGAAGAGAAAACTTACAAGATCGTGTATACAAAACGCGTCATACAAGACAACTTGGACACTCTTCCTTATGGCTATTAATGCAAGTCACAACTCACTCGGTATGAAACATCAAACTTGGTATATCTTGTTCGAATCTCTCCGACCTCCTCGCGGTGAACAGGAGACAACAGGATTTTTATGTCACTGTCAAACGGGAGAGAAACACCATAGGCCATACTATTTGTGATTCGCAAAATACTTTGTTTGAAGGCCACGACAGGGATCACTCTCAGGGCCACAGAGACAGGGCCTCAGGGCCACAGGGCCACGCTCAGGGCCATGTCAGGGCCACACTAGGGCCATTCTATAAAAATAGTTGTGATTCGTAAAGTACTTTTAGTTTGGTAGAAACATTCGTCGTTATGGGCCGTGTCAGAAAGGATTGTCCAGTTCCTGGATGTCAGGCCAAACATTTGTTGAGACTTCCTAATCATCTGATGCAAGTACACCATTTGAAAGTCAGAGTGCCGTGGTTGACAAAGAAGTCTTTTGAAACAGTGAAACCCGTATTACCTAAAAGTGCCATTTCTTGGAGTCCCGAAGCAGTGGTCGACCCCACACGACCTTGGTGGGAAACGCAGAGTTTGACTCCATTTGAACCTTGCTCTAGCATGTGCGTATCAGGTCCAACGGGGGCTGGAAAGACTCAATGGGTGTACAGACTTCTCAAAAACCTGAATGGCATGTACGTCAAAGACCCCCCAAAGAAAATCATGTACTGCTATGGTGTTTATCAGACACTTTACGATGACATGGAAAAGACTGTACCTAACCTAGTGTTTCATTCGGGATTACCTACGCAGACAGAAATAGAAGAGTTTGCCGACGGACAACATGGACTCATCATCTTGGACGATCTCATGTATCACGTATTGGAACACAAAGACATACAACTGTTGTTTACTCAAGGATGTCATCATAGAAGATTGAGCGTAGTATTTATTACCCAAAATCTCTACGGACAGGGAAAGATTGCCAGAACCATTGCTCTCAACACCTGGTATCTCGTCCTCTTTAAAAATGTGAGAGATGTATCACAGATCATGACATTGGGTCGTCAGTTGTTTCCTGGTCAAGCTGGTGTGTTGGTGGAAGCGTACAGAGATGTCATGAAGACACCTTTTAATTATCTGGTGATAGACATGTCACCCCTTGTTGATGACAAACTGAGATTGAGAACCCTGATATTCCCCAATGAAGACTCCGTCGTCTACGTCCCGAAAGTATAAATAGCGCTGCATTTTCAACTCATCGTCAAAATGTCTAAAGTCATAAAGGAGAACCTGCCGTTCTTACAGTTCCTGATGTCTGGTAAATCTACAAAACAGAAAAGTCTGTTGTTGAAACATATAACCAAGGATCAACTGAACACCCTCTCATTCATCATTGACAATATATTGCACAGTGACGTCCCACTCTCCAAACAGGCGTTTGAAAAGTTGAAAAAACACAAGTCAGTGTTGAGACTGTTGGGGGATAATACAGTTTCTGATAAGAAGAAGAAACAAGTGCTAAGAGCTGGTATCATCGTGCTAGTGCTACATAGTGTGGCGCCCCTTTTAAAAACTGTATGATGCAGCACGTGGGTAAAAACATTCTGGTGCCCGAAGAAAAATACATGCGTCTGTTAAAAGGACAAAGAGTGGATGCCCCCCTACAGGAAGATGGTCAAGATGGAAAAGACCAACCATCTCCTATTGTATCCAAGTCTGTTTCAGACGTAGAAATAAAAATGGATCCACCCCTACAGAGACGCGTGCGACCTCCAGGAATACCTCAAGGCTTTAAAATACCTCGAAGACCACCACGCAAGCCTAAGAAAAAACAGTTTAAATGGAAATCTCTGTAAAGTGGAATAAAGGTCTGCTCCTTAACCCTTATATCCACTGTTTGAAAATGGGAGCCAATAAATGTTTGAAAATGTATTGTTGTTGTTGTATTAATTGATGTTTTATTAAAACAGAACAGACCCATTTTGGGGGTGATTTTCTTTTATTTCTAATTACAAACTCGGGTCTCTATACTAAAGAGACAACTAATCATACAATGGACACACAATGGGTTACATCGAGAGGCCTTAGGGGCAAGAACTACACTATACAATGTTTAAAATAAGTTACGGCAAATTCATAAACGATCGCTTCGTTAACTAGGGTATCCGCACACAAATGAGTTTGAATGTCTCTGAACGAAGACCCCGTTGATTTCATGGCTACGTAAAACAAAGCAAAAAGTCCACACGTATCACTGTCAGCATGTTGAAGAACCCTTTCATTATGTAGAGTATGCATACAGTTTCTCTGTAGAAAGGTTCGAAACTGTCTCTGGTAATATTCAGGAGGCTTTCCAAAACTGTCAAAGAACTC
>JAUTWP010164463.1:0-10880 GCA_033042655.1 Cyathermia naticoides
ACACACACACACACACACAGACACACACACACACACACACACACACACACACACACACACACAGACAGACAGACAGACAACACACATGTAAATGGAGTAAAACTTGGAGTATGAAGAAGAAACACATCATTAGAAACTGCTCATGTAGAGGTTGGCTTTCAGGTGAGTCTGACACACAGATTGATCAGCGAGACTGATTATTGATTAGAAGCGCCACTCACACAAACAACCACCAATACTGGAACAGACTATAGGCCTGTTCAGCTGAACAAATTCGTTTTGAATGTTGGCCAATTAAATTCATCATTGATTATCCGGGGTCATCTTGCCCCCAAAATGCAAGAGCCTGACATATCAATAGGTTTTTATATGTGTTGTCAATATTTATATATATGTAACTGTATAATTAGAGAAAACAGAAGGAATAGATTATAACAGTTGACAATATGGACCACTAATATGCTGTTTGTCACTGTATTCAAATGAGTAGGCGAGCATGCACACATCATCCAAGAAAGGAAAGGAATTTTTAACGACACCTTGTAGTTTTATCAATAGTATCAAACAGGGAATTTCTGATAAATGATCTATAGAATGGAAAGGGGTGTGTTTAATGACACCCCAAAAATGGCTAGCCACTAGGTATCAAACATATGATACATACAACACATTGTCTGCAGATGAAACCTGGTACTGCCTCATAGGGGAGCGGGATGTAGCTCAGTCGGTCATAGGATCCATCCTTCTCAGTGGACCCAGCTGCAGTTTGAGCTATTTTCCATGCCAATCAGTGCTCCACAACTGGTTCATCAAAGGCCATGGTATGTGCTGTCCTGTCTTAGGAAAAGTGCATATAAAAGATCCCTTGCTGCTTATCAGAAAGAGTAGCCTATGTGGCGGGAGTGAGTTTCCTCTGAAGAAATGTGTCAAAATTACCATATGAATGACGTCTAATAGCCACTGATAAGATAAAAATCAATGTGCTACAGTGATGTTGTTAAATAAAACAAACTTGATGATTTGTTGTATTTTCAGAAACTGCCTATATAATGTACACTTTCTTCACAGCAAAGGTGAAGTCAATAGGTTATTTACAGAAATGCAGGATGGATTACAATGAAGATGAGCCTACATTTTCACTTTGGACCCTTGGACATGACATTTGACCCCTGATGACATCATCAGTGACCTACTTAAAAAAAAAGATGACATCCCATGATATGTACTACAGTCGCAAGACTGGGCTAGCGGAAACTCACTTGTTTTCATTAGTGTAACCGTGCTCCTACTCTGCTCCCTCCCCCATTTTGTTCCTATCCCAGACGCAGTGGATGACTAAAACCATAAACTGCGCCTGTGATAGGTGTCTGCTATAACAGCCTGGTTCTGAATGTAGACGTTAAACAATTTTGACTTGACTTGACATCCCATGATAGTACAGGCCAAGCTGTTTCCAAGGATACCTAGTTTGCATCTGCAAATCAATTTTTAGTATACCAAAATGTACTTTTATATTCCCCTACCCGTAATTTTGGCACCCTCATAAATCCACAAGGGATGACAAACTTTTGGCAAAACTATGGGACAATTTTTGGCAATGGGAACATAAAAATTCCCTTTTCAGACGTCCCAAGGATGATAAAAATGCAAGTTAGAAAAATACATCATGTGGGTATGTGGGACCCCTATCTTCCTACTAGACTAATATGAATTACTGTAAATATATAATCAAGCTGGAAACTGTATTATAAAGTTATAAAGATTGTTTTTGTTTAACACCACTGGAGCACATTTACTTTTATCTTATCATTGGCTATTGGCCGTCATTCATATGGTCATTTTGATGCATTTCTTTTATAGAAAACCTGCTGACATCACATAGGCTACTCTTTTCGATCTTTTATATGAATTTTCCCACAGCCTTTGATGAACCAGTTCTGGAACACTTGTTGGAATGGAAAATAGCCCAAACTGCATATGGGTCCACTGAGAAGGATCGATCCGACCGATCCAACGACGGACCGCTTCAAAGGTGGACTGAGCTACCTCCCGCTCCTAACCTGTAATTTTAGCAGCCACTTGTGTTTAAAGACCACCTTTCTATAGTTAACAATTACATAAGTACAATGTATATTATATTTAGCAGCCATTTGTATTAACACACACACACTTTATATTGCCGTGTTATTTACTACCATATTTCATTTTAATTTTTTTAATTATGGATCCACCAATGGTAGAATAAATAAAAATTCTTTTTAACCTTTTTTTTTGTTTCAAGCGAAACATCCAATGATAAAGAAAATTCACTGGCACTGTGGCAGAGATTTAAAATCTTTTCATGATCACTCAGTCTGTTAAGACTTTTGATTCCTCAGTTAATGTTTGTTTTGTTTAACTACACCACTAGAGCACATTGATTATTATCTTATTGGACGTCATTCATTTTAATGGGTCAAAATGGCCAAAACCAAAATGGTCACTAAATGGTCACTAAAAATTATGAAATTGGCATCCAAGTGTTTTTAACAGCGTTATGTGGTTTATAAACATAGTGCTTGAACACTTGTTTAGTGATGTAAGCATGTTAAAAACATTTCCTTTTCCTAACATAGGGCACAACAAAACAGACACAAATTATTACAAGCATATGGCATGCACAAATAACTACAATCATCCAAATGAACAAACAAGCTAACTTGTCACTACCTGACTATAGCTACAAATTAATGGGTCAATCACAGGGAATATAGACAAAAGAAAACTATATTCCCCTCAATTCCCATGGGTGAGTACGTACAAAAGAAATCGTACTCACCTAACAAAAAAATGTTGTTGAGAGAGTGCTAGTTAGTAGGACAACACAATGGCTATGACAGTGAAGATTGAGAAGACAGAGAGAGAAAGATGGGAAAACATCAGTAAAAAAGGAACCTCCCCGACCAATGGTCAGCCCTTCTCAGGGCTATCCCCAGCATGGCGGCCTTACCTTAACCAAGACGGAAACTTGCTAATCTATCCGTCACACGTTTATTTTTAGATACCCGCCATCCAAAAGTGCACAATTTCCTTCAACAAAACAATTGCACAACCATTTCAAATTTGGCATGTATTCTCTTAAAGAATCCCAAAATCAGTTGCACCAAACTCACACACCAGTCCGCAAACTGGGCTAACGAGAAACTCACTTGTTTCCGTTAGTGTGACCGTGCATTCCCCTCCTATTCCCCCCCTCTCCTCCTGTCACGGACGAGGTAGATGGATAAAACCATAAACTGTGTCCGCGAGAGGAGACTGTTATAACAGCCTGGCTCTGAACGTAGACGTTAAACAATTGACCTTGACATATGCTACTGAAATAGTTGTATATCTGAGGTGATAAATCAAGATGGCCACCAATAATCAGGTCCCATCTCCCCAAAAGGAAGAATGTGCCAGCATTATTTTATGATTTGGGCCAGCATAGATTTTTAACATTATTTGGGGGTGCTGAATCCATAAAAGTATGCTGGCCTTCTGACAAATTATGTTTAATGGGTCAAAATGATCAAAACAAAAAATGACCACCAAATGCTATTAACAACATTATTTGGTATTATAAACACTAGCCAGTGTTAACATAAAATTATACTACTGATATAACCTGAACAAAATAGCTGTGTATGCGAGATGATAAACCAAGATGGCTGCTGATAATCAGATCCCATTTTCCTAAAACGTTGAATGTGCCAGCATTATTCTATGATTTGGGCCAGCATAGATATTTTAGCATAATTTGGAGGAGCCAAATCCCCCAAAAACATGCTGGTCTTCTGACAAATTAGGTTTAATGGAACAAAATGGTCAAAAACAAAATTGCCATCATTTATGGACAAAACATTATAAACTTGGCATCCAAATGTTATTAACAGTATTATTGGGTCTTAAAGTATACTACAAAAATAACCTGAACAAAATAGTTATGCATGTGAGATAACGCGTTCAGTTGTAAATGACATTTACGGGTGTTCATTCCACGATCACCTACCTCTAAAATGAAATCAGAGTATGGTTATCTCCTAATTCTACATGAGTAATGAATTAATGCAACAAAAAACTGAAACAGGAAGAAACATCAGACAGTTTCGGGATGCTAAGCATGTTTTTTATTGGCAAACATTGATGCAACTAGAAATAATACTTTTGTCTAGAGAGATCTGTACATGTATGGCAATCATACCCTCTTACATTTGTATTTCAATGCTCTGCATCCTCTGCAGCACTGACAGAAATCATCTCAAGAAAAGCTTAAGGAATTGGATAATTTTTCAATAAAACAAGCTTGTGTTGGACGGTGTTGTGAGATCTGGAATGGGAATGTGGGTTTGCATCCATACCTGGTAATGAGCTCATGTTACATAATAATACACACAAGGATCACTTGTGGGTGGCATATACTCAGAGCATCTCAATTTCCCCCAAAACCTGTTCGTGCTTTGTCAATAGTATCAAAAGTCCTATCATACAGTTCAAATATCAATCGCTCAACACTTTTATATTTGTCTTCAAAAAGCACCCCTTTCCTCAAATCCTAACAAAACAGCATTCTCTTCGAAAAATTTAAATGCATATTTCTTTGAAGACCCATAGAAACAAGAAGTGGTATTACATTCTGTGATAGCATGAAAAACCAGTAAATTGTGACATGTTGGCAATGTGAGGTTTGTTTGCAATACAGTGTTTACAAGAATAGTCTTTGGCTTTTGTCTTACGGGTACTTATTTATTGTAGTTGATTTTATAGACAGAGCTCTGTAGCAATAAAAAAACATCTACTCTTCCAGGATGGAGAGAATTTTGCACAACAACAGAAACAAACATGTTGGCATATTCCCCAAATGTTTTGATGTCTTTAATTTTAGATGGGTGGGCATTGGTGCAAAGTCTGAAAACTAAAGCAAACTTGCCAATAATTTCACTGGCACACACACGTCCATGCCTTTTATCAATTCGTCAGTCAAAACTACTTTATTTCTTGATTAATACCAATTGACTACATTATTTTGTAGTATGTTTCTGTAAGTTTAAAGTATTTTGCTCTTTTCAACAACTGACTTGGTTGGGGGTTTTGATGCAGTACATGAGGATTGTTTTCCTCCAAACTTTTATGCAGTGGAACTTTCGGAACTTTATTTGTTGGCTGTAACCTGTCTTGGGTACATTGCTGTAACAAAGATGCATACAGATACAGATCCAAAATCACATGCCTCTCTGCCCCTGTACACATAAGAAGTAGCCTACTGAAACCATGTCAAGATAATTTGAAATTTATTTTCTGGTTAACCTTAAAGTATTTGAAGTTACCTCTGAAAGCATCTGCCATAATTATGGAACATAACAAAGAGGGCGTTCATGTGATTGTCTTCAAATTTTATTTCCATCAATGTTTGGTGAAACATTATCTACGCTGTCCTGGTGGACTCAATACTCAGATTCAGAATATTAAAATGAAAGTCTAAACAATAATGACAATAATTAACCAAAGCAACTAACTAAGCCACACCTATTCTCCTCCACCCCATCAACCCCAAAATAATAATCAATGAAGTTCTGCTATAGTATTATTATTTTAAGGATTTAAAATAGACATCTCGCTACTTTCCCATTCACCCGTACAAACCCTGCAAAATCACAGAATCTCTCTCAAATAGACGAGTTATCTGCATTTTTTTCTTAAAATCTGTTCCAGTGTAATAGTTTATATTATTAATATTAGCGCAATACCAACTATACCCATGTCATTTATTTTATTCTATTGTTTAAGTCTTGCAAGTCCTTGTCTCACTCAAACGGTTCTTTCGTCACTATGTCACGGAAACATCCGAAGTTTACCGAATGTTTGGGTCGAACCGATGGATCGGTCGAACTATTATTCGAGCACCGACAGTGTTCGAGAGAACGAGATTTAACTGTATATGAATTCCTGGGGCACTTTAGGGGAAATGGATAACGAGTCTGAAAGGGTTAATTATTTGTTAAATTTCGCAGGTGTCGTGCATTTCTTTTTTTTATAACAGCTAAACTGGCCGTTTTTATTGTTCTAATCTTTGATATTAGAAGTCTTACATGTATTATTGTAACACAGACATTAAAGTGGCAGTGTCTGTTTTTTTTAAATATTTAACCATTTAGAATATATCTTATACGTTTGTTTGATGTGCATCACGCTCCATTCGTCTAACGCATCGATTTGCTGTATCGTAATTAGATCACGAAAAATACACTATAAATCCTCGAGGTGGTGCATCACTGGCCACCATCGCTATGTCGTAGTGGTATTCGCGTGACCTAAATGTAGAACAGCTGGTATCATTGAGTCAGAAATATGGAGCATGGTGCATATCAAACGAACGTACAAGATATATTCTAAATGGTTAAATATTTAAAAAAAACAGACACTGTCACTTTAATTAAAATTAACTTGTTTATTGTAATTAGTAAACACTAATTCTCTAAATAATACATTATGATAATAAGTTAATAGAATTTGTAGTATGAAGATTGTTTTTTCTTACACTGTATACATTTTACTATACTTTGTGACAATCTATTTTTGATATATTCCTATTGTCGTAAATATGATCAGATGGTCAATTTGTTACACCTTTCCATTGAGCCTTGTGGAGCACTCACTCTGGGTTGGAGTCAGTACTGAGATTTAAAATCCCATGCCTCGACTGAGATTATCTGCCAGCCTCAAATCTGGTATCTTAAAGGGGCAGTGTCTAGTTTAAAAAAAAAATTAACCATTTAGAATATACAAATGTATCTTCTACGTTTGTTTGATGTGAACCACACTCCATTTTTCTGACACAACGATGCTGTACAGTATTTAGGTCACACGAATAGCGCTACAACATAGCGATGGTGGACAGGTGGTGACCCGCCTTGAGGATTTATAGTGTATTTCTCGTGATCTAATTTAGATACAGCAAATCGTTGCGTCAGACGAATGGAGCGTGATGCGCATCAAAGAAACGTACAAGATATATTCTAAATGGTTAAATGTTAAAAAAAACCAGACACTGCCACTTTAACCACTGTGCCAGTGAGTAAACTAATAAAAGAATAAATGTATTACCTTGTCGAACGAAGGTCTGGTTGACATCAAGCAGTATGTCACAACCCTCAACAATCATCCTCTCAATGGCAAGATTTTTACGAATGTTTTCAGTTTCACTAACTTCATCATGCATAATCTGCAAATATATATACATATAAATCAAACAATCATTCAAAATTTCAGTCATATGGCCTTCTTCCAAGAAATGCATACCAAAATTAAAATATCCATCGTAACATAATCTCATAAATTTTAGAAAATAAATCTATAAACAGTAAATACTGCTATGTTATGACGTCACTATACGAAATACATCATATGCATGACTGAACGAAACCACTAGCACGACCTACCATTATTATTTACTAAATAGTAATTATAGTATTTAGTGTTTACAGATTTATTTAGTAAAATTTACATTATGGATATTACCTAGTTTTGGTATCCATTTCTTGGAAGAAGGCTATGTGGCCGGACATTTTAATGATTATTTTATTTACATATAGACTCTTCCCTTAGGAAGATTTGTTTTTTTCTTAAATACATATGGATATACAGTGAAACCCCTCTAAACCGGACCCCCTTTAAACCGGAATCCTCTCAAAACCAGACAAACAATTTGGTCAGAATGTGCATTTAATAATCTAACCCCTGAAAACTGGACAACTCTGAAAACCGGACATTTTACTTGGTCCCAAAGGTGCCCGGTTTAGAGGGGTTTCACTGTATAATATATAAACATATAGATAAATTGAAAATGATTAAATTAAAAAACCCAGTTTTGTTGAAATGAACTTAAAATACATGTGTATTCACATAATCATGGCTGTTAACAAAAGTAAAATGTTGTGACTGAAATTTCAAAGTGTCTACACTGAGGGCGCGAAGTGCCCGAGCCTCTAGGGGCACGACGGACAGTTAACAGTCATGTCTTTGTTCTTTCATCTACAAAATAGTCAAATAATACATGTACACAACTGTTAAAAAAACTGAAATTGTGTGACTGAAAAACCTGGGTCAAACAAACAAAAATTATAATTATTTGCACAATTCTTCTCATGACTGAATTCAGTCTCATGACTGACAATTAACAGTCATGCATAATGATTGTATTATGACAAAAGTAAAGTTTGTTTTATTTAACGACGCAGCTAGAGCATATTAATTTTTATCTTATCATTGGCTATTGGACGTCATTCCTTTGGTAATTTTGACACATTTCTTTTAGAAGAAACCCGCTGCCACCACATAGGCTACTCTTTTCGATAAATTAGTTATATTTATTTTCGTGCTTACATCCAATTAAGGTTCAAGCACACTGTTATGGGCACACATTTCAGCTTCCTGAGCTGTTTGTCCAGTACAGATATTAATGTTAGTAGAAGATAGGAAACTTGCTACCACCATACTAGTGCGGATACTCTTTTTCGATAAGCAGCAAGGGATCTTTTATATGCACTTTCACATAGACAGGATAGCACAAATCATGGACTTTGTTAAACCAGTTATGGAACAACTGGTCGGTGCAAGTGGAAACACCTTCCCATTGAGCCTTGCGGAGCACTCACTCTGAGTTGGTTGACACCGAGGTTAAAAATCCTATGCCTTGACTGAGAGATTCGATCTCAGTACCTACCAGCCTTAATATAAGTCCGATACCCTAACCACTTGGTCACGGAAACTGGTATTAATGTTGTCACGAGCTTTAGCTTTATTGTATTTATTACCCACAACATTCACTTGGGACAGATAATCCGTAATTCTTTGTAATTTTGTGTGTGTGTGTGTTTAACGTCTACATTCAGACCCAGGCTGTTATAGCAGACGTCTCTCCCAGGTGCCATTTATGGTTAAGCCATCCACTGCACCTGGGACAGTATGTATGTGAATATATATATATGTGTGTGTGTATGTGTATGTGTGTGTGTGCGCGCGCGCGCGCGTGTGTGTATGTGTGTGTGTATGTGTGTGTGTGTGTGTGCGCGCGCGCGCGCGTGTGTGTGTGTGTGTGTGTGTGTGTGTGTGTGTGTGTGTGTGTGTGTGTGTGTGTGTGTGTGTGTGTGTGTGTGTGTCAGAGAGAGAGAGTATGTTCGTGTGTAATAAATATATTAAAATGGTGAAATACAAGTCTGATTCTGTAACTTTAAATTACCGTGATGTTAATCTTACCATCATGTCTTTACGTAGCAGACAATGCAAGCTGCATTCAGCCATCTTGTCGCCATTTGCAAGATGTAACTCCCTGGCACTAAAAGAAATTAATATAGCAGTATCATAGATTCATACGTCATTATGTTTAAACCGAAAGAAACGTTACAAAGCGTTGTCAGCGTGTTAATGAATCAATATTAAAACAGTGCAACTGGAGATTCTCATTAAATATCAGTGTATTAGTGCCACTGGGAGTTGTAGGTTAAGGCTGCTTAACCTTATGTTGTGCCTACATCCATTAAAGCGACTAGAAACGTATTTTCAGGTATGAACTGATGTGTCAAAACACATAAAATTAATCTTTGTTGGCTACATCAGTTATTCACTTACCGATCTGGAAATTTGCGTGCTCAAACTCTATCATGTAAGTATGACAATCGAGAAACAGAAAACCAACTCAAAGTCAGTTTTTGAAAAGTTCGCCATTTTTCGTTAATCCCACAAGAGCCGAAAACATATAAAATACCCCTTGCTGCTTATCAAAAACAGTAGCCAATGTGGCGGCAGCGGGTTTCCTTTAAAATGTGTCGAAATGACCATATATGAATGACGTCCAATAACCGATGATAAGATAAATATCAATGTGTTCCAGTGGCGTCGTTAAACGAAACAAACTTTACTTATATAGAAAAATTTGTATTTTCCAAACTAAATGTTACATTTCTGGAAATACCGAAATGATGTGACGTAAATCACTGCATGCTGTCCTCACCCTCTATCACAGTACTCCAAGAATATGAAGAAACATTTTCGTCACGAATGTCGTTTTAAGGGCAGCAGGGGTGAGAATTGGGGTCGGCGTCTTATATAGAAAAATGTGTATTTTCCGAACTAAATGTTAAATTTCAGGAAATACCGAAATGATGTGACGTAAATCACTGCATGCTATCCTCACCATCTATCATAAATTATTATCGGGTATAGTTAGATAATAAATGATTAGTAATTATTATTGGGTGAAAATAATTATTATATGGCATAATAGTTGTGTGGTTATTATAATTTTATTATTTAGTCTTAATTAATACATAAATTAATTGGGTTTATTTCAGGAATGGCATATTTCTTCATTTGACTTTACTTAATATTTGATTATTTAACATTAAATTTTGTAAATATTGATATTTAACTATGATATATAGTTTATTTACTTAATTCAATTTTGTTTTATTCATTAAGTAATTAATTGAATTTGTTTTGCAGGCATAAATAATTTTTTCAATTTTTGTAATTAATATTTTCTTATCAGTGTTTACAACTGAATATTGATTACTTGATAAATGGATTCTTGGTTATTTGTTTAACTATTGGTTTATGTCAGTCAGTAGTTGAAGTTGTTACATTAGCTGATTGAAACATTTATATACTTGTGATAGAGCATGATTTTCTTCCTGTGAAAATGACTTAGTATACAATTACTTGGTTGTAGGTAGGTACTTTGATATTTTTTATTATTTTCTTATACATGTATAGACCCAGTTGTAGGGAGTGGGCTGTAGCCGAGACCGTACCGCGCCAACCTTGGAAGCGTTCGGTCGTCGGATCGATCCTTCTCAGTGGACCCAAAG
>JAUTWP010164474.1:0-10880 GCA_033042655.1 Cyathermia naticoides
ATATTTGCAGGTGATTGAATTACCAAAATTAATTCTCCATAACTGTATACCGGTGTAATAGGTTCAAATTTCCCCCGGTTCAGGTTACCTCCCCCCGGGTAATATGAACCTAGGTTCAAAGTACCCCCCGTAGTTTCAAATGACCCCCACACAACAACCAGTAAATTTTCACAAAATTATGAATAGGCTATATTGTTTCCATCAAAACGTTGACATATTAAGTATTCCTATAAATATTGATATACTAGTATGTGATTTATGGATGTGGTTGATGGATGTGATATATAGTTGTGATGGATGGATGGGGCAGATATATTGATAGATGTGATGGATGTACGTGGTCGACGAATGTGATGGATGGATGTGATGAATATATGTTATAGATGGATGTAGTCGATGGATGTGATGGATAGAGGTGGTCGATGTGATGTGTGGATGTGATGATACTAGTATATGTTATGGTTAAACATTGTGATGGATTGATTTGAAGAATAGATGATCATATGATGGGTGGGAGGGGAGTAGACTGTAGGTGGGGAGTGGGTGTGGCTGAAGACAATAATTGACCATTGATAACGATATTGCAATAGTTGTATCATCAGGTGTTTATTGTAATTTATGTAACCTATATTTAATTATTTTTTATTAAATGTGAGGATGATCTGTATGTATACATTGTATAATAATGATACATAGCTATCCAGACTTAAAAAAATTTACAATTAGATAAAACCTTGTACTGTAGTGATTGCAAAGAAAAAAAAATCGCTGTCAAATTCCCGTGTGATCGCGGAAAACATAAACCATCGCATGCCTGACTTGCTTTACAAATTAATCCTCAGACTCCTGGAGGCGGTGTAAATGCTTGGAGCCTGCTTTTGACATATCCATATTAATTAATTTTGCACAAAAGCTGCGAAAACTAGACCGCAACGCTGTCAATCACTGTAAGGTATTGAGTGAGCCGCGCCACGTGGGTAGGGAACCGGTTCAGTTTACTATGATCCGCCATCAGCGGAGCGTAACATGACTGTCATCATTAGTCAGGTTTTGTTTTAGTTGTAAATCTCGCTGTAGACAAATATGAAAAACATTCTCGTTTTGAACAGTGTGGTGTACATAGACATATTGTAGTTTCATCTGGACGCGATATAAAGGCAAAACATCAGTTAAACATAATATACTTTCCGTGCCCAGGTGATGCGTACCTGAACACTTATTTAGAGAATCAGTTAATGGAAGTAACTGTGAACTCAGACACTCTGCAGTACCTTTCATGCGACCACCTAGGTAATACGGACATGGAAATCAGTTAGTGGAAGTAACATGGTCAGCTGTGAACTCAGACACCTGGTAATACGGACAGAGGATTCAGGTAATTGAAGTAACATGGTCAGCTGTGAACTGATACATCTTGCTGTACCTCTCATGCGCCCACCTTGTAGTCTGAAAGACTTTGATACCAACGAGAAACTGACCTGACAATATCTGCAAGCAATTTACTAACAACCGAGCTCACTCTAATTACTAACACGACTTTTGATCTTGGGTTTGTTTTCCTGTATATACCTGTGTATACATGCTCTGCGTTTAACATTAAATCAGCATTGAAAGAACAGAAAAAAAACACAAACATCATCTCCCATTGGTTTGCCTTCCTCACTCTGTCCTCGACCACCTACTGAACAAAAGTAAAGTTTGTTTTGTTTAACGATGTCACTGGAGCACTTGTTTATCTTATCATCGGCTATTGGACGTCAAAAACTGTCATTCTGACACATTGTTTTAGAGAATGCCTGCTGCATCTACATAGGCTAATTATTTCGATAAGCAGCAAGGGGTCTTTTATATGGACTTTCCCATAGACAGGACAGTACATACCACAACATTTGATGAACCATTTTTGGACCACTGGATGGAACGGAAAATAGCTCAAGCTGCAAATGGGTCCACTGAGAAGGATTGATCCAATGACCGATCACTTCACAGGCGGACACGTTATCGCTTAAATTATGTTCTTACCCCCATTAAAGATCAGTAATTACTGTTTGACCATCAGCTATTGGACCTCATTGCTTCCCACCATTGACAGATACACGTACCTCAACCTTTCCCTTCCATTTGTTTCCCTCCATTGTCCAGTTATCCATCATTTGAAAATTTAACGCCATCGTTAAATCATTGAGGACCTCTTTGTTATATTTTATGATTCCAATTGGGGTGAAGCAAACCACTAGCTTTTATTTTTTATAACAGGATTTTGTATAATTCTTGCGAATAATTGTTATTGTTATATCGATACCCTGTTCAGGCTTCATCAGTTAGCTAAATAGCATTCCACCCATCAAAACAATACTCAAAACAATGAGACTGTTACACTCAAAACAACTTTGTTTTTCTATTAAACCAGTGGTTTCAAGCTGCTGGCATAATGAAAATAATTTTGGACATGGTCTGTAGGATCCAGTGTATTAAAATTCATCCAGAAAACGTCAACAAAATATATGACATTTGACCTACACATTTTAAAATGGCATTGCCTAAAACAAAGTGACGGCTTGAACCTTTCAACTTTATACATACATGTAATTATTTTAAAATCCCATATCCAACTCTGTGGTCATATTTAAAGGCGCAACATAAAAGTCGCATTTGTAATTTTATGTGACCTTTTAGTTGAGACAATAATAATTATCTCACCAATTACATGCATTTTATTTTAGGCTATATGATACGTTGTAGAAATTTGTCGTGAAAAGGAAAGGAATGTTTAACGACCGAACAATGTTTAAGCAGAGACAGCAGGTCAAATATTTGATATTTCTGACACTTTGTTTACACGAGATGCTGCAACAATGGTTACTGTTTAAAATTAGAAATAAAAAGTTTGTTTTGTTTAACGACGCCACTGGAACTCTTATCTTATCATCGTTATTGAATGTCATTCATATGGTCATTTTGACACACTTTTTAAAAGGAAACCCACTGCCGCCACATATGCTACTCTTTTCGATAAGCAGCAAGGGATCTTTTATATGCACTTTCGCACAGACAGGATAACACATACAACGGCCTTTGAGATTCCAGTTGTGGAGCACCGGTTGGAACGGAAAATAGCCCAAATAAAATTACCAAAAAGGTGGGGGTTATAAACACAGTTTTTCACATTATACCACAGTAAAATGAGAATCAGTTTATTCACCGAAACCAAAGAGAAGACTTGTACAATGTGTATACGTATAAAATAAACATACAACAAAAGCGAAAGTTTGTTTAACGACCCACAACACATTGTTTATAGGACTATCAGATGTCAAAGATATTGACGACATATTGTCTTAAGAAGAAACCAGCACTTCCCCGCATACAGGACAACACATACCATAGGATTTGAGGAACCAATTGTTGACCACTGGCTGGAGCAGAATCGGGAAATACTAGTAGCCGAATAAACCACAGAAATGAATCCATTAGGCAACGAATCACGCCTACATGTATCGGACGCTCTAACCATTGAGCTCCCGATAAGCACACAAATATATGGGATTATATGAATCATGGAACACCGTCTGAAACATGAAATCCATGGGATTATATAAATCACGGAACACGGTCTGGAACGGGGAATACATGGGATTATATAAATCATGGTATCTAGAACGGGAATTACATGGGATTATATAAATCATGGTATCTAGAACGGGAATTACATGGGATTATATAAATCATGGAATCTAAAACGGGAAATCCATGGGATTAGGTTATAAATCATGGAACACGGTCTAGTACGAGAAATAACTCAATGGGTCCACAGAGAGTAATGGATCCTAAAACCGATCACACCTCAGCATGATGGACAGTTACTGTAACGATTAGGATGAAAATACGGAAATTATTTTATACCAGATCGCTTACGATACGGACATAAATTATAGACTCGATAGTGCACAAAAATATACATCTCCGACTGCATGATGAGTTTAATGATTAATGATCTGACCATGTTCTTAAGACGAAGAGTAAACACAAACATGATTAATCCGCGCAAACAACGAGTCCGCAAGCTTTCAAACCTTCAGTCACTAAATACGTTTTTAATGCTGTCCGTACAAATAAGAGATTGTGTGTCCCACCTTCATTATTTAATTTCCGACAAAACTGGATTTATCAAAGAAAGCCAACTCAGCGCAACAACGCTCTGGCGCACAGTTCAGTGATGGCGTCTAGGCAACCACTTTGATATGAAAGAAAGAAAAAGAACATTTATCTTGCAAGTCTCAATGGAGGTTTTGTTAATTGGACTGGCTAAGAATAGACGGTAATCTCAGTAAGCGTTGCCTGCATCTACACTGTTTGTTGCGAGATGATAAATGAGATATTAGTTTGGCGCCTTTTGCACAACTTTAGAGAGCCGCCACTGACAGGGTATCAATTTTATCCTCCCGCACAGAAGAACGATATGATTTTATTGTCTTCGAAACAAAAGAATGATAGGCAGCAATGCGGGTAGATTATTGGTCGCTGTTTTGTTATCTGCGGGCTCAAATCGTGTTGCCAGCCTAATTTGATGTTTCAAATTCTAATGATAATTTAGTTATTTGTACAAACAATTGGGACTCTATTGAACATGTCATTCAATTGCTTTCACCTGATATTCACCGCCTTACTTCAAATGAGCAAGTAAAACCCACATGCTGTATCTCTCATAATGCAATCAATAATACAATGTACTCTAGTGGTGTCGTTAAATAAAACAAATAATTATTTTACTCTATTGATAGTTTTATTATTGAAAAACAAATCGAGTGCCTAACTAAAATTTACTTCAAATAAAATCAGTCTGAATATTTTTGATGATGTAAGCACATAAAAATATTCCCAAGTCATGGTGTTTAACGTCCACGTTCAGAGCCAGACTGTTATAGCAGAGTATTCCCAATCCATTCCTTGTTTGTCTAGTGGTCATTTGTATCACAAGCCGATTCCTAATCAATAGTATTCATAATCATAAATGGTTAACGAACAGCTAAAACTGCTATTGCGTTAAAATAGATTGTCTGCAATTATAAATGTATATACATGTAATAGTTCATGAATAATTTAGATAAGCTATGATAGTTTATACATCAATTCATTCAGATTCTGATTTTCATAAGATTGATGATATAGTTTTGTGATGCACTAGTCGCGAAACACTGTTTTAATAACTTAAAAGTTATTTTAGTTTGTCCACCTATTCATTAGACACCAACGTAAGTTTTTTTTAACGACGCCACTGGAACATTGATATGTATCTTATCATCGGCTATTGGACGTCATTCATATGGTCATTTTGACACATTTGTTTTTAGAGGAACCCCGCTGCCGCCAAATAGGCTACTCTTTCCAATAAGCAACAGGGGATCTTTCCCATAGACAGGACAGCAAATACTATGGCCTTTGATTAACCAGTAGTAGGGCACTGGTTGGAACCGAAAATAGATCAAACCAGATGGTTCCACTGAGAAGGATCGATCCGACGACCAAACGCTTCAAATGCGGGCACTCTACCGACTGGGCTACATCCCACTCCTTATTAGACACAAAGATTCACGACAGTTTTTGGATTATCCGGCCAAGAGTCAAAGCTCTAAACATTACAACTAACATCGTGTCTTTTACATGCATTTTCCTACATATTGGACACCATAGACATTTGGCTACTAGTATATAGCCGTGTATGGAGCACTGGTTGGAAGGTCGACGGGGAGAATGGATCTCATGACCTATTAATTCTCAAACAATTCTCTACCACAGAGCTCAGTATGTTAGTCAGTTGGGAGATACATTATGTAGCTATTAGTCAGGGGGCCAGCCAATGGCCACAACATGTGATTCCCTTGGAATTGTCTGCTGAAATTGTGCCATCTAGAAAAGTTCAGTAAGTCTCGGTGAATATAAACAACTTTGTTGATACTCTTGCAATCAATCTGGCAGAAGCAAAATTACGGCCATTTTGAAAAATGGCTACCATTTTGAAAAATGGCTACCATTTTGAAAAATGGCTACCATTTTGAAAAATGGCTTCCATTTTGAAAAATGACCACCATTTCATCAGAGAAATCCCACTGGCTCTCTGACTATATATAATGTACCAAAATTCGTGACGGTTTTGGGTTATCTTTGTGAGTGACGCTGAGAAAACAGCAAAGTTCATCGTGTACACGGGATCAAGGAATTGAATTTACCCAGCGATAGCGCACACGACTCGCCTTTTGTACTTATTAAATTCCGCCGCTAGACCGCGCCAAAATAGCGTAACTGTTTAATTACGTTAACGATAATGTGGGAGAGGTTACGCGTTATCCCACCTCCCGAATCACGCCGAACGTGCGGCCCTGTCGACGTTCTCCTCCTCAGGAATTTTATCTACCTTCTCGCTCGACCCTCGGATCTACCTGTCGGCAACTTCAAAGTGTCTAAAACAAACGGCATCGACCTTAGGTTAAATCTCAAGAAAAGCAAACATACTTTTAGCACGTTTCTAAACACAACTATCTACAAATTAGTGTAAAGAGTTGCCGCGAACGTAGTTATATTTTTTACAAAACTTTAGACGGCCTCTAACCTATGTCAACCCCTGTTCCAATTAACACAAAACTGCTTCGTAGACTTGTGTGTTCGTTTTATCCAATATTTTAGATTATGTTTAGTGAACGCAATGTTTTCTTGAATACCAAGTTAAATAGTTGCTTCGGAACTGAATGACAAAACTGTCATCGTGATCAAAATCGTATCTTAGTACAATGAGTCCAATAGTTGTTTTAATGCATCACTTGGAATGTTCGAATCATAGGCAAGAGAGTGATGGTAACAAAGGTTTATTCCTAATATTGTTCATTATTTTGGTCCATTGGTCCATAACACTTTTCTCGTGTAAACTGTGGGCTGTATGTCCAGGACGTTAAGTTTCATATCAAAATTCATAAATACCAAAAATGTATGCATAAAAAACTTTTTTCTCTTGGAATAGGCGATGAGTGCAATACCGTGTCAAAAGGTAACAGTTAAAATATTATTTGTTTTAGCGGGTTTCGTTAGCGGAACGTAGTTCAATCGGTAGCGTGTCCGATTGTGAAGCGTTTGGTCGTCAGGTTGATCGTTTTCAGTAGACCGATTTGCAGTTTGGGTTATTCTCCGTTCCAACTTGTGGTCCAAAACTGGTTCATCAAAGACCGTGGTATGTGTTGTCTTGTCTGTGGGAAAGTTCACATAACAGATTTCTTGCGGTAGCGGATTTCCTCTGAAGAAATGTATCAGAATGACCATATGTTTAACGTCCAATAGCCGAAGATAAGATAAAAATCAATGTGCTCTAGTTGCGTTGTTAAAAACAACATTACTTTTTAGCGAGTTTGAGACGGCAGATCCGGATACTGTGAACTTTGGATGGTCTGGACGCCATTTCCTGCCATCTGGAACACACCATACTGGCTATCATTTACGAAAAATCATTATTTAATGACGACGGGTTAAAGTTTGCTAAATTTACTGACCATATGGTAGTAACAGAAGCGAGGGTTCATTTTAAGTCATAATTTATTTTACCCAATACTGTATACTGTGATGAGGGCAAAGAAGTTTCAGATTATGTATCTCTTGCTGGTGCGGTTATTGTTGTTGTTGTTGTTGTTGGTGGTGGTGGTGTTGTTGTTGTTGCTGCTGCTGCTTCGGTTATTGTTGTTGTTGTTGATAACATCCTATATTTGATTATCTTCTTTGTAAAATAAAATATAAAGCTAGATAAACATTAGTTTCTATATTGGGAACAGGATACAGTGATATGGTTGACATTAACAACATGTCAACCATTAATGGATAAACCTACAACTTGCCAAAAATAATTTTTATGTATTTTTTTTCTCAACTATGATTCTGCAGTTTTACACGAAAGAAAAGAGATTCCAGTGTTCTGTGAGTTCACTCTTGATGGGTTTTAGCACGTAAGAGTTTTGGAAGAACACCGATGTGGAACAATATTACAGGTACACACGACATGAAGGCTAATTGCTCGTATCTCCATTTTACACCAACGACAAAGACATGAGCCGTGCATGCTCGAACCTGGAGCGGAAACTATGCACACGTTCGTGTATTATCTGCATTAAATCCGACAGTCCTACAGATATTTTAAATATTTAAAAATACTTTATAAAGTAAAATATTTTTTTTAACGACGCTTCTAGAGCACATTGATTTGTATCTTATCAGCGGCTAATGGACGTCATTCATATAGTCATTTTGACACATTTTGACATATGTAGACGTTAAACACCATTGAGAGTTTCAAATGAGATTGTCTAGAGACAGTTAGTTGGTGTGTGTGGTCCTACAACAGAAGACCCCAAACATCATCCACATACATTATATTGGTTATTTTACTAGATGATAACTTAAATGTCTTGACAAGTTTAGAATTCTAAAAAAGATCTGGAATCAGATTGGATGCAATTTATGCACACGTATTATCTGCATTAAATCCGTGAACGTCCTATCGATATTTTAAATATTTAAAACTACTTTATAACGATTACTGCAAAGCAAACGAATAAACTATTATTGAGAAGCAATAGTGTTATCAAGTCACCATAACCCATAGACCTCCAACTCCGCATTCATAGGATTTCACAAGATGAGAAAATGTGCAACTTCTATAACAGCATGGCTCTGAATGTAGACGTTAAACACCATTGAGCGTTTTAAATGGGATTGTCTAGAGGCAGTTTGACACATTTTGACACATGTAGACGTTAAACACCATTGAGCGTTTCAAATGAGATTGTCTAGAGGCAGTTAGTTGGTGTGTGTGGTCCTACAACAGAAGACCCCAAACAACATCAACAAATATTATATTGGTTATTTTACTAGATAATAACTTAGATGTCTTGAAAAATGTAGAATTCTCAAAAAGATTTGGAAGTGGTTGCAAGATTCTGAGTAAAAACACCTTTCTAAACAAGGTAATGTAATCAGTGGATTGTGTCTAAACTAGCATGTGTCTAATCCGGACTTCTGTAGACCAGCATGATTTTAAAGATCCATCCAGCTTCATAACTCTTGATAAAAGCTGTCTATACCGTCACTCTAAACGGGCATATTTTGTTGGTCCCAAGCGAATCTGGTTTAGACTTAAATAAAGTCTAACAGTTAAATTGTTATATAACTTGTATTTATTTTGCTACATTTATAGATTTCTTGTCCCAATGTTTGTGGCAGCTGAATATAGATTTTAAACAAAACAACAAAAGAACATGTCTCAAAACTGGAGTAGTACCTTTAATTAGATTTAGAACAGACTAAACGAGAAGATAAGTAAATCCATGTGAGTGAAACGTTTCCAGCTCGTACGTGTTTTAACAGACAAAACGAGAAGACGTAATAAATCCCAGTACAAACTTGGCCATGAGTATGCGTGGTTGACATTTGTCCTACAGTCGCCTGCCTAAACAAACAGACTTTCGTGAGACTGGGAGGAGACTGTTGTCACATGCCGTGCGATCTTTCATTCAATGATAAACATTGCAAAACAGGTTTCACCTCGTGTTTACATTTTAAAGAAATCTGTTGTTGATATTCTCGCAAGACTATGCCGCCGTTTTGTCAGCTTTCGTTTGCTGTCACTCAAAGACAGGAAATGAAACACTGCGGTTTCCATGTGATCCGCCATTGCTTGACTTTATGATCTCAAGACCGTCTTGCTAGGAATCAAAGAAAAAACTTTCTCTTACACAGCACAAATGTCCAAGTCGTCAACTATTTCTTTAAAGCGTCACGTTTTGTAGATTTCGTTAAGTCTGTTGTCAACATTAATGACTCTTCTGGTTTGATCTGTAGGTAAACAGCAGGTTTAATACAGACAAACCAACTTCTGTCTGTCTCCTAGTATAACAAGGTGGTCCGCCGCCAGTGAGGAGGTAAAATACACCGGAAGTTAATAGTTGCTGTTCAAATGTTGTCTTGGGCACATCACCTAACAGCCGATTTAATTTTTTTCGCTGTGTTGTCATTAAGGAAATACTACATGTAGTAATTGGGCACGTAGACATAAAACATAATTTTGATATTGACAACAAAATGATAATGGTTATTATCATTTTGTTGTCAGTTTGGTCTGAATTAATTCATATCTTCTTAAAGGTATTGATTATAAATTTAAAATTTGTTTTAATTAACACATAATTCGAGCACATAGATGTTTTTAACCATCGGCTATTGGACGTCGGCGTTGATTCCAGTGTCGGTGCTCGTGTCACTGATGTTTGTCAAAACTGTTTTCTAGATTTTACAAACAACATAACAACCACCAAGATACTAGATGTGTTAAACTGGATATTCTAAACAAGCAATTATAATTAAAAATAACTAAATATAACGGTCCTGTATATAAAACGTTTCTAACTAATCAGAGCCAGGATTCGGTCAGTTATTTGCTGTGTAGCCTACATGTCAATGGTCATGAATGTATAGTACTCTTATTATTCTGTTATTACAATAGTGGATAGGGCAGAAGACACGTTCTCTAATTATTTAAATTAGTAGCTTTATTCATAACCAGGTTTTACTATGCGCCAGAATGTTCGAAATGAAGGTACGCCTTCTTACTGGACAAAGGTCGGACACATGATGATATCTAGAGGTCATATAAACCTTTTCTATTCTATTATTATATAGACCATACGAAAATTAGGTACTAGGATCGAATCCCACTAAATGTACTGATATTTAAGCCCTAGCTCCATTGAGTGACAGTTACATGTCCCGGACGCAGTGGATGGATTGAACCATAAACGACGCACGTGAGAAGCGACTGGTACAACAGTCTGGTTCTGAATGTAGACGTT
>JAUTWP010164485.1:0-10878 GCA_033042655.1 Cyathermia naticoides
CTTTTATATGCACTTTCCCACAGACAGGACAACACATACCACAGCCTTTGATGAACCAGTTGTGAAGCACTGGTTGGGATGGAAAATGACCCAAACTGCAGATGGGTCCACTGAGAAGGATCAATCAAACGATCGAACGCTTCAAAGGTGGGCACGCTACCGACTGAGCCAAATCCCACTCTTATTTGGGTTTCAAAGCAGATAATGGTTTCATGCGTAACTCGTCACATGTATTTTTCTGACTCAACACATATTTGGTGTTGCTAAATATTGGAACAGTCTAGTATGAAAGCTGTGTTCTTTCTGTCAAAACAAAACAACAAATTTATTTCTTCATTTTGCCTTTATTTGTATGATCACGATTTTTTTTTTATAATTATGAAATGACAAAAATGTTACATGATTTTATATATACATGTATATAAAAAAACAGCAAAAATATTGAAGAATGAAGTTAACAATATATGAGCTAAAAGGTGGAGAAATAATATACATATTCTTACTAGATGTATCGGGCAAGCGTATAGAGAAGGTCTCGCCCGTTTTATTCTTTACTTTTCTTAAAATTGATATTATGTTTTGTTTAATGTGAATTTTATATTCTTTTGGTATTCAAATATTTGTTTGTAGTTGACCTTTCTACTCATTTGTGGCTGTTTAACAATTTAAAAATTCTCAATTAATAGTAATTTTCCTGTTCACAAAGATTGCACCCCTATCACCCACTCAATATTATAGAAACAAATAACCTCTTAATTTACAATAACAATTTAATTCATAAATAATATTCAATAATTTCTAATGAATATAATTTATTATAACTACCTACATCTGTACCAGCACAGGTTTTTAGTATATAGCAGAAGACACCAATGATATTAAGCCTTCAATACAATTCTATCCATATACAAGAAACATGTCAACCATAATCATCTTAAAGAAACGGGATCGAGATCTACAATTACCTCTTAAATGTACTGAGCCTGGTAAGTTGTTAATTGATGCCGTAACCTATTTTTGACCATTACCACCATTTTACCATTAAATAGCTTGTTTGAATACCCTAATATCTGTAGTAACTCATGATTATTTTAAATTGCAAAAAAAAAAATTAAGTGAGGGAATACAAATTTATGTTTTACATGCCTTATATAACATAGATTATATTTCTTCAAACATAAAATAATTGTTATTAAATGATAGGTTGATTATTTGAGTTTCTTTTCTATAAGTTACATTTTGGTGAATACAGTACTTATCTAATGTCAATCTAATGTATCTGATTTTGAAATTAAAATGAAAAATATAATATGAAAAACAATACAGTCAAACCTGCTAAAGTGGCCACCTGTATTAAGCTGTTTTAAGAGGCCACTTTTGTTACTCCCTTGGGTGACTGCTTAAGACAGGTTTGACTGTATCAACAAAATGGATATTCTTATACATAGATATAATGAAGCCTACCAGTTTTTAAACCATTATAAAAATACATAGCAGAAATTTTGAATGGAATTGGTCATGGTCCATTAGCATCAAATCCATATTCTTTTAGTTGTATGTATCTACTTGACATTAATAGAAAATATAAAAAGCTGTTTTTTCCATTCAACAGACATTTAATTATTAAATAAAATGTTAATTTTATAAAAAGTGAAATTATAATTTAAAATGTTATTATTGTTATATGAATACATCACTGTAAAATCAATGTGTTCCAGTGGCGTCGTTAAACAAAACAAACTTTACTTTTTTTACATCACTGTAAGCAGGTTAAATATGTAAGATAATTGATAAATTTGTATCGTATACCCATGATCAATTACACTTGATGGACACAATAATGTAACCCGTATTCAAAGTAAACCACGAGAAAGAACATATAGATGAGGGACTGCAAAACAAACAAAATCAACCTGTTTTTAAAAGCTAACCCATCAATGCAATGAATCAAAGAATCAGCATGCTCATTATAAAAGGTTTTGATGTCTAAAATCTATATAGGCATGCTTGAACACTTTTGTGATGTAAGCACATTTAAACATTTTGTCAAGTCAAAATCTATATTTATTAAGAAAGTCGAGACATGTTTGAATTAATAACACTATAATCAGATTATTTCAAATTAAGTTTCAAATAACTATCCATTTATTATAGGCACTGATATGACTTAAGATTTGGTTTTGAAATTTTCTTTTGGTAAGGGAATTAATATAAATGTAAGTCCTCTTTAATTCCTAATTTTAAATAGCTATCCATTTTTCATGGGCATTGACTGAAAGATTTGGTTTTGACATTTTCTCTTTGTAAGCTAACCAATGTTTTAAACAAGTCATGATCTTCACTTCGTAGCATAATTAACTGATAATAAGCTAAGAAAATATGGCAATGTTTATGTACAAAGCTATACAGAAAATGTTTTATAAAATTAGACAAGAGTAGACTTACTTTAAGAAAATAGTTAAATTAGAGAGAACATAGTTCATGATGAATACTTTGTGCAATAATCTGTAGCAGAACGGCTATTTAAAGGACATCTCTAAACAAAGGACACTGCAAAATAAAGGACATCAGATTTGATCTGTAAGCTGTATTTTGGGCCATATTAAATTATAATATGCAACTACATTTTTTTTCATAAACAAATAGAAAAATTTCATTTTTTTAATTCCCAAAGATGATAATTACAATGTATTTAGTTGTAAAAGACAGAATTCTGGAATTCACAGAATTTAATAAAAATGGTGAAAATTATAATGTAGTAATTAATTTATTATGGCCTGACATTAGATGCAAATAATTTTAAATTGTTTTTATATTACTTGTAACCAGAATAAAGAAGCTTGCAACCATTTCTGCTAGAATATTCCAATCTTGAAAAAACATTTTGATATTTTAACCTTTAACTAAATATAAAAAAAAATTAAATAAATATTTCTGTTTTTCATTTTAATCTTTTCTTCCCTTATACCATATGAACTTCAAAATATAATTAATATTTTTTTCTGGATCCATTTTCTATCTCCTTTTCTTTATTATCTTTGGTTACAATTTGTTTTCTAGTTACACTTTCCTTTCTTCTTACAATATACACACCTACCTGCACCTCTGTCTTGCAAACAATATAACATGATTTGCTATGAATAAACATACAAACAACAACACTGCTGCCTTTTATCACAACAACAATATTTTAAAATGTTTATCACAGTAATTTGATAATTGTCATAAAAAGGCATCTTCTTATCAGCTGTCAGCATACATATAAAATCATGAAAGCAATTTATAAATATAATTTTACTTCGGCTTACTGGTCATTGTTGAATAAGATACCTCAGAAATGAGGTAGTTTGTCACAATGTTTCAGATTTAAAGAAATTCTGTCACAATTAATTGATGCTTAATTTATTGATTCAGTTCCTGGCTGTTAGAAAAAGTAAAGTTTGATTTATTTAAAGCACATATTGTCATTTTGACATATTTCGATAAGGAGCAACGGGTCTTTTATATGCACTTTCACATACCACGGCCACTGATTGGAACGGAAAATAGCCTAAAATGAAAATGGATCCACTATGAAGGATCGATCCCATGAACAACCGCTTCACAGGCAGACACACTATCAATGGAGGTATGTCCCGTTCCTTTATAGTTCAGCTAATTATCATCTTCATAATTTTATCAAAGCTACGAGTTCCATACACACTACATAGTGTTGAATATATGGAAGATGTAGTCTTCAGTTATCAAGATGGTTAAGCATGGGTAAATGTAATTTATTGTTCTTAATATTTCTGTAGAAAGTTGAAAGAAAAATGTGTTTAGTGACACCTCAGCATTGTTTAATTAGCAGGTATTAGTATTAGATGTCACATATTTACAACCCATGGACGTCAGGGAAAACCCCACCACTGCTGCCACATAGGCCACTCTTACTGGTAGCAGTTATGTGTGTATTTATAATTAAAAGCACTTTCCCACAGGCAGAACAGCACATACTACAGCCTTTGATAAACCAGTTAGCAACCATTGGTTGGAAATGAAATGTTAAAATTAGCTCTTGAAAAAATTGATGCTGAGAAAAAACGGCAGCCTCAGTATGTTTTCAGCAAAATTATTAAACTTCTATATAAAAATAATACAATTTATTTTAAATTTCAGGAAATGCCATGTTGTCTCATATAAAAATATTACCATAAAAACATGACTGGTTTATACATAAAGCTTAGCTTTGATGTGTAATCAATCGAATGAATTTAGCACCACAAATCATGACAGAATCTCTTTAATAAATAAAAACATTTCCCAGGAATAGCTGGTGTTATTTCCTTCCTTTCATACTATTTGTGATTTCTATAAAACACAATGTCATCTTTTCAATGGATTTCATATTCTGAGGTACACAACAATTCTTATCCTTCATAAAGGATCACACGTTCAATAGTTTTAAAATCTTCCATCACCAATTTTTGTATTTTCATATTTCAAATAATCGTGGAATAGCTGTCAGAACGATGTCAATCTGTAAATTTGTCTTCCACAGAACTGAAAACAGTTATTATTATTTGCATACAACTGTTTTCAAGTGTTGAAGAAATCCTTCAATTTGTGTTGTTTACATTTCTTAAAGTATTCTCCATATAAACACCAATAATTTGTTGATCACAATTCTTTACAAGTTCCAAGTCGCTATACACAAATAAAACTACCATTTTCATCTTTCTCAGTCAGTATAATTATTTATATTTATGTGATAGTCACAAGTGTCTTTTTGTACATAGAATTTCCACGTTTCTTCTTTTTAGAAATCACAAAACAGAAGAAATAAACAAATTATTGATCATCTGTGTGACAATTCCAGAGTTTATATGCAAATTGCCATTTTTCTTCTTGCTGAAAGTTATAGGTTCCATTAAAAGACAAAATATAATAATAAAATTGGTTTCCCAAGCATTTTCATCTTTCTGAAGTGTTCAAGTACTTATGACTTTGCAGTGGGTATCTATCAGCTGATAACTAGTTGCAATGTTCAGTATATATGCATACACAGCTGCCATTTTGATATTCATGGAAGTTAGAATCTTTACAAAGCAATCAAGTCTATATGCACATAAAACTGCAGTTGTCATCGGTATAGAAGTCAACATACTGTCTAGTTTGTTAAAAATACTGCACTGAATAAATCCTGTGTGTATTTTTATTCACATCACCCTTTCAAAGTTGTCAAAGCAACTCACAGAATATATCCCATGTTAATTTTTGTTTATTCTTCAACAAGAACAATTTGCTAGTAGCAATTTCATGTGTGGTGATCTTCAACAAGAGAAAACAACTGTTGTGAAATTTAGATCATCTATCTCCTTCCTATTATTTGCAATAAACCGAACACAAAACCAATTGACGTTATTCAAATAGATCAAAACATCAAATCAGACTGAGTCACAATTACCCATCTTGTTGACTGCCTTTAATAATTATTTTATATTTATAATTTTGAGTGACAATGCATTCAGTTTGCTGTCACAATAACTAGAAATAATACTCCACCGCAAACTTCTTGAGTAGTTAGCACAATAAACACACGTGTGGCACTCGCAGTCTTCAAAGTTCAGTCAACTTTGACACGAACTTGTCTGTCCGATGTCACTGGCTCAAGATAAAGAACATGAATTTTATTCAATCTCCAGCTTTGAATAAAACTTGGAACACAGAAACCAGATTTAACTCTTTCCAATCTGATCATCATATACAGCACAGGAATCTTAGCTCAGCTGTGTCGGTTTCCAAGGCTCCCAGAGTCTGGAGCAAAGATGTATGAACAAGAATTTAATTCTCATCTATCGGATAATTGCCACATTGGTGATTGATTGACTGGAAACTTCCAGTGTTAGAAATTCATGTGAAACAGGCTCATCTATAAGAAGCTCTGTTCACTTCACTAAGATGAAAAGGTAGACATTCTGAGGTAAATTATTCCCGCCTTGCTTAGTCTGTGAAGTTTCTCAATGCGAGACTAGCACTCTATTTTCACCACTGGCAGGAATCTCAAGTTAAAAACATTCCCATCCTCAAATTTCCACATTAGTTGTCTTGTCAGTGCTCCGCTAAACTGGAAAGGAGGAGAGAAAGGGCAAACACGCACCAAAGACATCTTTTAATTATTATTTCTTATATATTCCCGTGACGTTCATGCGGGAAGCAGACATCTTTGAATTATTATTTCTAACATCTTCCTGTGGTGATCATGTGGGAACCAGAGAGCTGGATGTGCGACCTCGACGGTATGATTTTATGCCTGATGGATCTGAAATTAAAATATAAGAGAACATATTTTAAAATAACATAATAAAAACAGTGAAAAATATTTTTAAAACAGGCCTGCAGAATTTGAATAACAGAGGATCAAGTTTAGTTTGAATTGTTAAGATGGAATTTGGATGTATTAACAGTCGAACTCTAAGTTACATAAAAGTTTTTAAAATCTCAGCTCAAAGTAACAAGATCACCTAGAGGAGTGTGTGATGATAATGCCTCATCCCAAACTATTTTAACCATTTTTTCCTTTTATTTTATTTATTATTTTCAAATCTATTATAAATTCAAAATGTTGAAATAACTTCCAAATTAAACCAAAGAGCACTAAATTAATTTTTATAATTTTATTTTTTAATTTATTTTTTAAAATTCTATACAAGAAGTTGAGATGGACTAAAAAAATAAAGAACTTCTTGAAATGTTTCTAAATATGTCTATTAAAACCGTTTAAACAGACACTGACAACCATTTTCTAAATCATCAAAGGGAAGTAATTAATCAAAACAATCCAAAAACTTACAAACTTTAGATGACCCAATGGAGAAAAAAATAAAAAATTAATCTTTATATAATATCATAAAATAAACTAATATCCCTACCACTATTCTGACTTAATTCTGAAAATTGTATTTGAAAACAAAAATCAACTGCAAACGTGCTTGGCAAACATTCTGAAAAGTGCTACAAATAAAATAATTTCACACAAATGCAATAAACTACAGCTAATTGATGCTGCAAATTCAAACCTTGCTGTAAATACTTTGTGTTTTTACCAACAATTCTCTGAAGATATAACTAGTTCTTCATAACAATAGATCATTCAGGGATGTAGTTACCATATCAAAGTAGGTCGGGCCAAATCTTTGGTGATTACAGAACCCAGGAATGCCCTCTCAAGCAACCAAATTATGAATTTATGTTTTACTTTCTTTCCTTTCTTTTTTTAGATGAAATGTTGGTCTGATTGATCGGGGAAGTCAGAAAAAGTAGTTTGTTTTGTTTAATGACGCTACTGGAGCACATTGATTTGTATCTTATCAGTGGCTATTGGACATCATTCATATGGTCATTTTGACACATTTTAGAGGAAACATGCTGCTGTCACATAGGCTACTCTTTTCAATAAGCAGCAAGGGAACTTTTATATGCATTCTGAGACAGGACAGCACATACTACAGCCTTTGATGAACCAGTTGTGGAGCACAGTTTGGAATGGAAAATAGCCCAAACAGCACGTGGGTCCACTGAAAAGGACCGATGCGACTACCAACTGCTTCAAAGGCGGGCACGCTACCGACTGAGCTACATCCCACACTGAGGAAGTCGGACTCGGTGGCAGCGGCACTGTCATATGTATTACAGGAAGTACCATCCACCACTTTGAATACTATATTGTACTTGACAGATCATTAAATCATTTGTTGTTAATAACTTTTTATAAGCATAGTTCATTATAGATGAGATTTATTTAATATAAAACTATTCAGTGGCAATATTAATTTCAATTTTAACTCAAACATTTGACAGATTAAATGTGGTAAACAACACATAGATGAGTATTCTGACTAAAATAAATGACCATGAAAATAAATAAAATTTAAATTAACCTGTAAAAAATATTTTAATTTTGTTTCAAACCTCATGGGTTACTTAAACCCTAAACAAATATATAATTTAAAATAAAATAAACAATAAAAAAACAAAAAAAACACCATCAAAACCAGAAAAAAATAAGAATCAAAAGAAATTTTTTAAACATTATTTAAAAAAACTGACAACAAAATGAGAGTAAAACTGAATAAAAATAACACTGCAGAAAGTAAGATGTTAGTAGAAATGAAAACAGTGATTCAGCTGACTTGTCGTTTATTTATCATCCACATTCCAGCGAGATACTTTAGCTGAAAACAACCATAATTGATTCTATTAGAAAAAAACATCAACAACAGTTCAAATAAAAACAATTACCTAAATTAAAACTAAGAAGAATTAAATATCATAAAAAATAGAGATCTATGGGTGGGTGGGAGTGAAGGGTCGAGAGGGAGAACATCCATGCACCACTACATTTTGCAATTTTTCACTTTGGAAATATTTTCGGGAACGTTTATGGCACTTAGGCTCATGTCATTGGGCTCCCCCCACCCCTAAATGGATTTTCTAGATCTGCCACTGCCTTTTTTATAAATTACCATGAAAGATGAAAAGCTCCTGGTAAAATTGTTTGTTAAATGGGATTTAGCTATCACTTTTTTATGTTACTTTTTTTAAATTGTGACAACCATTTGTGACGTATGTTTAAATTAAGGTAAACCATTTGACAATTATCATAAAGCAAAGCTATTTAAACAACCCCTTCACCAAAAGGAAAGAAGATTGAGATTAAATATAAACTAACAAATAGAAGAAACTAATAAGTTTTAGTTTTTTTACAAAAGAAGTGAATAAACATGTTGTTTTCCAGTATAATAATGTGTTACACAGAATCCAGTTTATAAACTGGTCTCTGTGGCCGAGTGGTTAAGCTATCGGCCTTAATGCTGATAGGTACTGAGATCGAATCTCCTAGTCAAGGCATGGGATTTTTCACCTCAATATCGACTCCAACCCAGAGTGAGTTCTCCACAAGGCTCAATGGGAATGAGTTTCCACTTGCACCAACCAGTGGTTCCATAACTGGTTTGACAGTCAGGGATTTGTGCTAACTTGTCTATGAAAAAGTGCATATAAAAGATCCCTTGCTGCTTATCGAAAAAGAGTAGCCACAATGTGGCGGTAGCGGGTATCCTCTCTTCTAGTAGTTCTACTAACATTAACATCTGTCCTGGATTATCTATGCTGAATGGTAAGATATTATAAATAGTTTACAGTTTCAATTTGAGTGGGTCAGGAAAGCTAGTAAAATGAAACCAGTGGTGACACTTACTCCAGTGTTGGTGCACTTGACCTTCAATAGATCCTTCATGGTCTTCCACGATGTCAGGCGGCTGTGAGCCCGTCACTCTGCTACCCGTAATACCCAGAGTTTTATTCCCTGCAAGTTCAAACACAAAATCATATAATTATCTTTTCATCGTTTATTCCCTGCATGTTCAAACAAAAAATCATTAAATTCTCTTTCATCTATGGTTGAACAATTTATTTAAATTGTTGAATGATCTTAATTACATTTGCATTCAATTAACAACTCTAAAATACAGTGCAACTGTTTATATGATACCCTATGTGGAGTCATAAAGGGTACCAGAAAATTGGTTTATTACATTTCATTCCTGAAACTTTGTTTTAAATTGTCAATTCATCACATTTATTTGCAATTTTCTGTCCAGGAGGACTTACCAAGAAACTGGTTTCGTGTGTCAAGACTATACTGTCCTAATGAAATCTATACTGTCCTAATGAAATCTATACTGTCCTAATGAAATCTATACTGTTTTAATGAAATCTATACTGTTTTAATGAAATCTATACTGTTTTAATGAAATCTATACTGTTTTAATGAAATTATACTGTTTTAATGAATCTATACTGTTTTAATGAAATCTTACCAACAAACTGGTTTCTTGTGTTAAGACTATACTGTTCTAATGAAATCTTACCAACAAACTGGTTTCGTGTGTTAAGACTATACTGTCCTAATGGTGTGGACGATCTGCGACTGAATCCAGCAAACTGCATGTCAGACTGAAAACAAAACAGATATCTCAAAAACAAACCCATAGTAAATTATTTTTTAGTTGTTATATGTACTTAGTCTGTCAACCGTATCACAGCTTGTTTGTAATTTTTTTTAGAGAAAGGTCCTAATAGGCTTGTGGCCTGTCGACCAATACTACCAGAAAATGAAATAAATATTGTGTAAATAATTTTAAAAAGGTGAATTGAGGTAGAAAATAGCTTTAATAAGCAAATGTTTTAACTGTCTCGGTACCATTTTACATCTCATCTACCTTGAAAGAAAGTTGGTGGCATCCATGATAGTATTTAATTGACTTTGAACATCATAATTTATTGAGAATGTTTTTTCTCCATGTTAAATTTGTACCCTGTGAATGAACAATATTTATTATCTTGCCTTCATGTAAAATTCTTTAATCTCATTGGTTGTTAACCATTATAACCATTTATAATTAGATAGATAAAATAATTCATTGTGACATTTAAAATGCATTTAAGTTGATTAGCAATGGAAATTAAATTCAGTGAAATGCCGGACCCACTATAAATCGGAATCCTCTCAAAACCGGACAAACAATAATTTGGTCCCAATGTGTCCATTTAGTGTAAATCAAACACTTGAAAACCAGACATTTTACTTGGTGCTATGGATGTCAGGTTTAGAGGGTTTTCACTGTATAATATTTTAAAAGAAATTTCGACTGTTTTAGAGTAGTCAAGATTGCATATAAATTGGTACCTACCCTGACCTCAAATGTCGTACTAGGCCGTGGATCATTTGACAAATTGCTGCGTTCTCGGAAGTTATTTGCTCGGATATCCTTGTTATCTATAGAACTACTAGCCCTGTACTTTCTCTGAAAACATAACATCAGATGTTCAGAAACT
>JAUTWP010164496.1:0-21078 GCA_033042655.1 Cyathermia naticoides
GTTAAATGAATACACAAGTAATGATTAAACAGTGTGCTGGTTAAATCAATGAACATGTAATGATTAAACAGTGTGCTGGTTAAATCAATGCACAAGTAATGATTAAACAGTGTGCTGGTTAAATCAATGAACATGTAATGATTAAACAGTGTGCTGGTTAAATGAATACACAAGTAATGATTAAACAGTGTGCTGGTTAAATCAATGAACATGTAATGATTAAACAGTGTGCTTGTTAAATCAATGCACAAGTAATGATTAAACAGTGTGCTGGTTAAATCAATGAACAAGTATATTGCACAGTTATTACATGTAGTTTCAATAGCTCACAACCCAAAGTATTGCTGTATCAAATCATTTCATCATGTTTCATCTTCAAATTAATACTTCTCAAAAATATTAATGGAGGGATTTTGAAACATTTGCTGGAATTTTTTTTATATATTTTATTTATGGTGGGTTTTTTTTACGAACCATAATTAAATATCAAAAGAAAAACTTTAAAAAGTTCTCTAACTATTAGATGTCCGATGTTGAAACCTAAAATGCTGGCGTCTATCGTAGTAATACTAATAGTGGTCTAATTTTCTACTTGTTTTATAAATATCATTTTATGTGCTGAAAAAACGGACTTTACTGAAATACAATTATAATTATTCATGAAATATCTTTACCAATTTCACAGACCAGCATATGGATTTGTTTATTTATATAAGAATTTGAAAATTTGTAATGACAAATCATTGACTTTTTATTTTTGAAATATAAATGTAGTTATGTTTTTAAATTGTGTTGCAGTGTGTGTCTGCGCCTGAGTTAGACTCTCTTCCAATACCACCAACTGAATCAGAAGCCAGACAAAGCAAAAATGCACAACAAAAGTAATTTTTGTTTCTTTTATCTTCGCTGCATAAATCCGTTAAAAGTAGTATGTAAAATACATTGATTAGTAGTTTGTTTTACCTTATGCATTTTACATGTGCACCTCACTAACAAGACTGACTTTTTGTGGGTTGGAATATTTATGGTGAATCGAACAAATATCCAAACCATTTTGAGTTGACAAGCAAATATTCAAACCATATTGAGTTGGTAAGCAAATATTCAAACCATATTGAGTTGGTAAGCAAATATTCAAACCATATTGAGTTGACAAGCAAATATTCAAACCATATTGAGTTGACAAGCAAATATTCAAACCATATTGAGTTGACAAGCACATTTTCAGACCATATTGAGTTGACAAGCAAATATTCAAACCATATTGAGTTGACAAGCAAATATTCAAACCATACTGAGTTGACAAGCAAATTTTCAGACCATAATATTTATTGAGTTGACAAGCAAATTTTCAAACCATAATATTTATTGAGTTGACAAATATCATTAAGTGTTCAATAACTGCTTTATTCAATTGCCAGAGTTTAAATTTGTCCCACCAGAGTAAAATTAATTTAACATTTGGCATGAAAACTTAGAATTAGTTAGCTTTTGTTACAGAATATCATTAGACAAGTAGAGACAAATCAGAGTTTACATTTTTTTGTTTCACAAATATTTGCTCATATTTGCTGGGAACACCCAGAGCACAGTTAATAATTTAAAGTGGCAGTGTCTGTTTTTTTAAATATATTTAACCATTTAGAATATATCTTGTGTTTGTTTGATGCACACCACACTCCATTCTTAAAGATTTGCTATATCGTAATTAAATCACGCGAAATACTCTATAAAACGATGAGGAGACCCGCCATCGCTGTCATAGTGTTATTAATGTGACCTAAATATGGTACAACAGATCGTTGCATCAGAAGAATTGAGCGTGGTGCGCATCAAACAAATGTACAAGATATACTCTAAATGGTTAAAAAAAAAGTTTTTAAACCAGACATTGCACTTTAAATAGGATTTTGTAAATTTAAATGTGTTAAGTTTACGGGTTTTGTTAGTTTTTACAAACCATCATGATGGATTTCTGTGTAAATTGGAAAATATTTTTCTCCCTAGAACCATTATGGCACCTACCGTGGAAAGCACAACTGTAAAACCGAGACAGCGGCCCAAGGGTCAGGCTGTTCCTCCATCTGGCGGGCTGGGTCTGCCAATACAAACTGCCGTTGTTCCACGTAAGAGACCGTCTGCTAGCAATCCCAACACACCGGTTGGTGAGTGAATTCTTATAACATTCATCTTATAACAACTCGTGGTGACGTTAAACTAAGTATTCATTCAATCACTATAACATTCATTTATTTTAGGATTCACAACTCACTATTTTAATTTTGTAAATATATTTTGTTGGAATTTTCTTTACCAAGAAAAGTAAAAAATATTTTTATTTAACATCATTGGAGCACATTAATTTTATCTTATCATTGGCTATTGTGCGTCAAACATATCATGACATACCACAGAACTGCACATTCCACAGCGTTTTTTGAACCAATTGTTGACCACTGGTTGGAAAGGAAAATAGCTCAAATTGCTCTTTACCAAGAATGTGTCATACAATTTTGTATAATTTTCCATGAAATAAGGGAATAATTGTGGTTAAATTTTTATCAAATGATTGAATAAAAAAACCTAAACCAAATGAATTTTGGGGAAAACACTTGTTCCCTAACCTTCTGGGTTTAACATCTGGTTTAAAAATAAAATTCAATATTTAGGTTCCGGGTTTTCAAATTGTTTTTATGTAGAAGGGGATTAGGTTAAAGTTGCATGCACCATAATACTTTGGCATCATCTAAATACTGACACATCTTCTTCTGCGCTCAAATACTATGTAGTTTATGGCTCTAAATTAGATCAGGATTTACGCATAAAACATGCAGATTACTATTTTTGCCTGTTCAGTGAAAAGTTGTGCGCACAGAAAACCCCAGTAGATCCCGTCGGCTTAATTTGAATTCCCTTTAATTCATTCATATTTTCTCAGTGGACACAGCTGTAGTTTGGGCTATTTTCCATTTCAACCAGTCGTCCACAACTGGTTCATCAAAGGTCGTGGTATGTACTGTTCTGTCTCTATGGAAAAGTGCATATAAAAGATCCCTTGCTGATTATCAAAAAGAGTAGCCTATGTGACAGCAGCAGGTTTCCTTCTAAAAAGTGTGTCAAAATGGCATTGTTAAATAAAACAAACTACTTTTTTACACATAAAACATGCATATTACTATATTTGCCTGTTCAGTAAAAAGTTGTGCCCCAGTAGATCCCACTGGCTTAATTTTCATCCCTGTAGGTATAAACTCATTGATTCATTCGTCTTTTCAGATCCACCACCACAATCGGCACCAAGTTATTCTGGACAAACGCACCTGGCTCCTTCCATCCCAGCTGTGCAGCCGTTGCCGTCTCCCCAGTACAGTGGCGCCCCGGGGATACAGAGCATTCAGAACAACACACAGCAGTTCTACGGTCAACAGCACCTTGCCGCACAGCCCGGCCCTTCCATGTACTCGTCACAGCCGGCATCAGTGCTGCAGGAAAGTCTCAACAAGCCGTCAGTGAGCCAGTCACATAGTGCGGAGAACTTAATGTTTCCGTTATCATTCCCCGAACATTTCCGAGACCGCGGGGGCGGCACCACGAACGTAGATACGGGACAGTTAATTCAGATAGATGATAGACTGATGACAAATCATGAGAGGAACCTAACCCCGCCCGATCGGGAGGAAACATTATTTAAGAAGCCTTCCCATACGTCATTCAGGGCAAAGACTACAGAAGATATTCAAGTAAGTCAGTGTTCGACAAAACAGACAGATGTGTAATTTAATCTATTCTGTTCAGAAAATAAAATTTCATTCATCTTTTCCAGTAGGAATGGGATGTAATCAGAGCTTATAAAGTTTGTTTTCTTTAATGACGTCACTGGATCACGTTGATTTTTATCTTATCAGTGGCTATTGGACATCATTCTGATATATTTTTAGAGGAAACCCACTGCAGTCACATGGGCTACTCTTTTCGATAAACATCATGGGATCTTTTATATGCACTTTCCCACAGACAGGACAGCACATACCACAACCTTTGATGAACCAGTTGTGGAGCACTGGTTGCAACGGAACTGTAAAAGAAGGTAACTGAATAATACTGTTAATGTAGACATGATAATATTAACTGTAAAATAAGGTTACTATGTTAGAGTCGGCTGATGTCTGCACTAACAATAGTAATAGTAATTACAAACAGTTAGTGGTTAGTGTAGATCATGAATTAAATATTAAGCAATTATCAACACTCATTATTAGTCAGTATGTTTAAGTGATATTATCTTTTAGTAGTGACCATTGTACCAAGCATTGCAAGTCTGCTCTGGGATCTGCTGTCTAGCTCATTTAGCCTATTATACGAGTGATTAACAGCAATGCACTGTCGGTCAGGATTACTTGGTGTCCATCATTTAATTTGCGAAGTGTTTTCTCAAATAGTGTATGCTAACGGTGTCACTTGTCCATTGGTATTGATTTTGAGGCTAGAAATGTTAATTTACAAAATGGGAATTTCCTTGATTAATTGGTTCAACTGCCTCGATGATTCATGCTCTGCAGTTGGCTATGTCCAACAGAATGTATTTGGTGAATTTTGTTTCTATACAATTTTTCCCAAAGGTGTAATAGAGGAATTGTAGAAAATCCAGTATAATTAATCTGTGTTGAACTGGCTTGTGTGTGGTAGAGATGTGAGAAAACATGTTTCTATGGTGTGCCCGGTGTGGTCTGTGCAGTCAATCATTGTCTTAACAGTATTCACGTGAGAAGTGCTGTTATTAAGGTCATAAAGTTGTATCATATCAAAGAGCATCTTCACACGTTAATGAGTCAATTAATAAGCAAAATTTTCATTTCCTGATGCTTAGTTGAAATTAATGGCAAGATGTTGGCTTTAAAATGTTCATGGCTAAAGGATGGACTATTCTTGTTTTAAATTGATAAAGCATTTATTCCAAAACAACCTTTGCTGCTTATCAGAACGAGGAGCATATGTGGTTGCAGTTGATTTCCTCTAAAAAATAGCCACTGATTAAAAAACAATCAATGTGCTTCAGTGACGTAGTTTCATAAAAACCAACTTTTAACTTTATTGTAAAACCTAAGTGAATTATTCTCAATGTATTACGTTGTTTTTTCTTGCACCAGTTGATACATGCTGCTGGCAATCTAATGTTCTCAGTTCACAATTTAATCTAATATCCTCTGTTCTGCTGTTCACATTTTACATGCTGTTTTAACTCACAGCTGTCTAATTTAAATCCTATAAATGATAAGCTATTTCTGGAGTAAGCTGTTTGCCTGTGTTCCTGCAGCTAGTAGGACATCCAGGGTGGTGTGAAATAACAGATGTCAGCAAACTTGTGTAATGTATCATTGTTAGTCTGATAGTGATCATATGATCAATACCTTGTGACGATTCACGTTTCTCAAAGCATGGTCATTCTGTATTTTCTACTGTAAACATCATTAATAATTGTTATGCTTATCAGCAGATCTGCATGGCAGTTATTGTATATTTGCAAGTTCACTAGAAAACTATTTTTTATATCAACAAACCCACAATTCCATCAACACTTGTATACCAATATATCTACATGATGATCAATAATTGTTATATAATGAAACCTACAAGGACGTTAGCGGTTATTATATATTTGCAAACCTACAATTCAACAACAATATTGTAAACAACAAACCTACAAATTCATTTACAATTATCAGCAGATAAGAATATTAAGATAGTCATCAGCAATTGTTATATATCAGTAAACTACAAGGCCATCAACTATTGTTTATTGACAAACTTTCAAGGCCATCAGCTATATAATTATTTATCAGCAAACTTACAAGGTCAGTAATAATTGATGTATAGCAGCAAATTTAAAGGTCATTAATAATTGTAACATAGTATTTGTATAGTAGGTCTTTAATTATATTTTTTTCCAAATATTTGAATGTAATGTTGAAAGTTGAAGGTGTTGCTTAACCCTTTCAAAGTTGTTAACCATTGACCCTAAAATGCCCTAGGAATTCATATAGTTTAGCATTAAAAACAATTTCCCATTGCATAGTCAGAAGGGGTTAAAGCTTGGTGTCTGATTTGACTGCATGCATGGAGATCACTTCAAGCAAACATTTTAAAAGGATATCCCAACTGTAGCCTAGGCCTACAAGGTTAAGAGTGTTTAGGTGCAGTTGTAGTTAATATGCATGAGATCTTCACTTGGGAATAAATAGAGTATCAGATTGACACCCATCTAACAACCATTCAACGAATTAAGAGATACTTAAAACCAGAACCCAGTGTCCTTAAATCTTGACCTGTTAACTTATCATAATAATCTTTCAGTGGTCCACAACTTGTTCATCAAAGACTATAGTATGTGCTGTCCTGTATGGGAAAGTGGATATAAAAGACCACTTTCTGCTTATTGAAAAGAGTAGCCTATGTGGTAGCAGCAGGTTTCCTCTGAATGACCATGTGTTTGATGTCCAATAGCCAATAAGTTAAAAATCACTGTGCTCTAGTGTTGTTAAGTAAAACTCTCAGTAGAATCCCATAATCAGGTTTGATCATCTTGGCACCTGTTGTAATAGAGAATGATTAAATCATTTTAGTTAGGGTGATTTTAGGTTAAGTACTACAGGTGTATCAACAATGGAGTCCTGTTCCAGACAGTGTTGTTCCAGCCATGACTGTGTCACAGTGTGTGGCTATACCCATTCATTTCATGTGATGCATTTTATCACTTACTACATTAATCATATCTGAATGTAGTTTCTTCCAAATCACTCCCTACTAAAGCAGCAGCATTTATCACCATTTCACTAATAATTGATATCAAATATATTTGCTACTGCAAGTGTTTGTGAAGGAATGAACAAGTACATGATTTTGCTACTGAATATGTGGAGATAAGAGATAAAATTACAATAAAGATTTAAGGATACATTCTGCATTTTTGGCATGGAATTGTTTGGTGGTGTTTTTTTGTTTTCATTTATCGTGCCAGGTAAATAGTATGTCTGGGTGGCCCTGGTGCCACTTTACAAGGTGTTAAAGTATTACATAATATAACCATTCCAATATTGTTAGCTTACATGCTTCCATGCTTATTATTTACATCGTTTCCTTGATTCTTTCGCAGCGACGTTAAACTTAATATTCACTCACTCACTCCTTGATTCTTCCTAAACATATGATGATACTAAATCTTACACTGGTTTCACCTCTTGGAGAATGCATGTTTGTTATAATTGACTTTGATGTTGCTTTCCTGTTATTTTTATTTTTTTATGTATAACATAATTCCTTTCCTGTAGGTAATTTCTTACGTGTAGATTCAGATTTTCTTTGCTCAGTTTTGATAAAATGTAATTTTGAATTTTATTTGGAACATAAATTTGTTATTGTCAACCAGATAAAAGTACAAGAAACAAACAACAATACTAAATAAGTTTTACTCACTGCATTCCAAACATTATTTATTTTATAGATAACTAATATCAGGCTGTTTAACAAGTTTCTAACTTCTAAGAATATTACCTGTCTGTGGGAAAGTACAAATAAAAGATCCCTTGCTGCTTATCAAAAAGACTAGCCTATGTGGCAGCAGCAGGTTTCCTCTAAACGAAATGTGTCAAAATGACCACATGAATGATGTCCAATAGCCACTGATAAAATAAAAATCAATGTGCTCTAGTGATGTCGTTAAATAAAACAAACTTTCTAAGAATGTTAATTATTAAATTATCCAGCAGCCAATACTGTTCTGCTATGATAAAACCATATAACTTGTTTACATTGCATGCTTCACTCAGTAATTCTTTGCTGTTTAAAAAAACCTGGCATGTTTGTTTGGTTTTTATTTAAAAAAATTGTGTTAGTGCATTTAATCTATTAAAATCTTAGAATAAGATATCATATCTTAATAATACAGTGTTTTCTAAAAGAAGTCTGTACATTGTTTTAACACTTCTATCGTTTCTTGTTATCTGTCATTTATTTACTCTTCATGAAATGTGTATTTATTAATTGTAATGGAGATGTTATTGTTATAATTGTTTGATCTGGATATGATGCAGGTCCAGACATTGTGAGCTGAGTCTTGGTAACGCCTGCATGCAGACATCATATGCATCAGTTCATGTGACCAGTCTTCAACATTGCAGGTTAATAACAAGGCTTTTAGAATGGCTCATTACTTAGTGATGTATCTTCAGCTAGAAAGTGTAATCTGCCATTTGAAGCAGCCTTGGTGGCCACAATTGACATCAATCATGGAAAAGCTGACACATATATCTGTGTGTGTAGTTAATGTGTGGCTGGCTCCTTGCTGATAACATGGCTAACCTAGTGCCTCAAAATCTCTTCAGACCATCATGATTTGTACTCCTTAACCTGGAGACTTCTAGTCACAAACCATTTGAATTTATGTCATCTGTAATCTGATAACTTCTATTCACAAACCATACAAAATTCTTCTTCTGCTGTAACATGGAGGTTGTAATTTGAATTAAAGTTATGCCTATAACAAAAAGTTATACCACATCAGGGCTGTAGTTGCCATTTGAAAGTTAGTCAGGCCAAATGTTTAGGTCATGGGTAGGGGTCCAAAATAAATGTCTTTTTTTGTAAGACAAAAGGTTGGTCCAACCGACTGAGGCAGTCTGATCCAGTAGCAATGCTAATGCATATGGCCATTTTTAACCTGGTTACTGTAAAAAAGATATTCTAAATAGTTACCATGAAAAGATACTCTGAATATATCTTATTATATGTACATTGAAATTTGATCACCCAGTAGTGACAAGTACAGGACATATTATGTACATTTTTACACAACTAATATTTATTTTGTAGCATTCCACAAACAATTGGCTCACCTATAAAACCGGTTTCCAAACTAGATATAGCTGCACAATTCTGTGCTGAACTTTTTAGTTTTTTACGCCAGTCCCTAATACTCTTATTTGGTTATATTTTTTATGATTTTTCTTCTTTTTTTTGAACAAAATATTAACAAAAGCTCTAATACATGTTCACATCAAGCGATAGCTATAAATATAATAGCTCTGTTTACTATGCCTTGCCCCAAACTCACTTTGTTAATGCTTTGAACCTTGTGACTTGAACACAACTTTATTGACTCAGAATGGGGATGTCCTTGTTGTGTTTGACAATTTACAGATGTTCATTCTTGTTTTCACTGGCGGCAACATCTCAGGTAATACTCTGTGACAATAAAACTAGCATCAAATGTTGGAAATGTGTCATCTATAATAGTTAATCCTTTATTTATTTAACATACATTATATAAGATGTAAATAGGTTAAAACAATGACTGATATATTCTTATGATCTGTGTTACTGTTATTCATTAATAGTGAGTAGGCCACAGAGTTGCCCGTTTTGTTGGCCATTGCTTTGAGTGAGGGCATCTTGGTTCAACAAGATGGAAAACTGTTTGTACCCAGTGAACTGCCTGTATTGACTTTAGGGCATTTGTAGTCTGGAAAGCAATAACATACCAGCAGTAAGTTTAACACACTCAATACCTGGCTCCAACTACTGGAATGCTTATTACAGCACAATGATTTTATCTTTTGTGTTTACAGGGATATTTAAGCATACAGTGTTAATATATAATGTGGTAATTTCATTAAATGAAAAATGAGTGTGTTAAAATAATTGAGAAAATGTGTGGTTCTTTTTTCTACAATGTAATATTGTTATTACATTTTATGTTATGACCTCCAATAGCAATAAGATAAAAATCAATGTGCTCTAATGGCGTTGTTAAACAAAACAAACTTTACATTAGAATTTATGTAGGCAACTTATAAATTCTGTTGAATACTTTTATACTATAGGCAAACTTAAAATAACGTAAAATAGACGTGAGTGAAAACATGTGTGGTGTAGACACATTGTAAGATTAGAGTGAAAGTTTTTGTGTTATTAATCAATTTGAAACCATAAAATAAATCTAGGCTGATGATACTTTAGACTTAAAACAATGTAGACAGTGTTTCTTTTTGCAAGTATCATATGACTGTTAAATTTAATTTTCAGAATAAAAAAATAGTTATTTACAAAATGATTTTCATCAAGGCCACAAGTTTGCCAGAATTTATCATGCATTCTTATTAAATGTAGCAGAACACAGTGTTTTAAGTTATTAAATGTTGCCTAATACATTATTATACCTTATTAAATGTAGCAAAATGCAGTGTTTTAACTTATTAAATGTTGCAAATACAGTATTATACCTTATTAAATGTAGCAGAATATAATGTTTTATCTTATTAAATGTTGCAAATACAGTATTATACCTTATTAAATGTAGAAGAATGCAGTGTTTTAACTTATTAAATGTTGCAGAATTCAGTATTATACCTTATTAAATGTAGAAGAATGCAGTGTTTTAACTTATTAAATGTTGCCATAGACAGTATTATACCTCATTAAATGTGTCAGAATCCAATGTTAACAAGACCATCATACAATTGATCCATTATTAAAAAGCTATTCACGCAAAATTAATTAGTGTAATGATTTTTTTGTTATCACAGAAAGAGATCAGTTATGTGGCAGATTAAGATTCCCAAGTTGCATGTGTGCAAACTGACACATGTGGTGTGGGTATTACATGTGTTGGTAGTGCCACACTATCACAATAATCTCTGGTAATCTGATGAATACCCTACATTTTTTAATTAAATTTCTTTTAACATGATTTCAGTTCCATTAAAATAAAAATATTGTACATAATTAGATTCTATACTCTACAAATATATTATCAAATATAGTCTTAAAAAATAATAATAATAAAAATATCTTTTATATCCCCCCCTTTTTTTTTAGGGTAGGCTCATTTATTATTATTTTTATTTCATGTGACACTGGTGAGAGATAGGGCATACTTAATGTTTCATTGATATATGTCACGGACACTGGGTCATACAGGAAAATTTAAACAAAAAGTAAACTTTCTTTTGTTTAACGATGCAACTCCACATTTATTTTTATGTTATCAGCGGGTATTGGACGTCATACATATGGTAATTTTTGACACACTTTTAGAGGAAACCTGCTGCTGCCAAATAGCCTACTCTTTCCGATAAACAATAGGGGATCTTTTATATGCACTTTCCCACAGATAGGACAGTACATACGAACCAGTTGTGGAGCACTGGATAGAATGGAAAATAACCCAAACTGCAGATGGATCCACTGAGAAGGATTCATCTGACGACCGACTGCTTCAAAGGCAGGCACGCTACAGACTTAGCTACATTCCTTAGCTAAATTTTAAACAATTTTTTAACATAAAATATTTATCTGAAATTTTAAGGTATGCAATTTTACCCTCTGGAAAAATGACTGCCATTTTAAAAAATGCTCTAGAAACCTAACCCACATCCAGTGATGTTGATGGGACTCACAATATTCTGTTTCATTCCAGACACAATTTATTACCTATATTTAGACTTGTGTTAACAGAAAACATGTTGGAAATCATCAACGTGCAGGCTCCATTGTGGCTGGCATGGTGTTTTTCTTTGATGTTATCACCAAGACAGAAAAATAAAAATTTAATGGGTAATTAGAACACCGCCAAAGTGTGTTGCACATTATGGTTCCTATGGGACAACTCAGAATAATGTCTCAGTGTAAATGTCAGAATGCAAAGAAACCACCAAGATAAGACATTTTCACTTTGTAAATGGAAATAACTTGTCAAATATGAGTCTTCTTTATGGGCTGGAATAAGTCATCAGTATGCATTTAATATTTAATTGAGGAGCAGGATATCTTGATTTGGTAGCGTATCCACCTGTGAAATGGTCTATCATCGGATCAATCCTCAGTGCCCATCGGCAAGGCTATTTTCCATTTCATCCATTGGTCCATAACTGGTTCATCAAAGGATGTGGTACATACTGTCCTGTCTATGGGAAAGTGGATATAAAAGACACCTTGCTGCTTATTAGAAAGAGTAGCCTATGTGACAGCAGCAGGTGTGTGGCCTCTAAAATGTGCCAGAATGACAATATGTTTGACGTCCAATAGCCAATGATTAAAAGACAATCAACATGGTTTAGTGGTGTAGTTAAATAAAACAAACTTTACTTTAATGATTAATTGAAGGGTTGTAAACTGTACAAAATATAAACTATTCATAAATACATATGTATGTATTTTTTTAATATATCTAAATAAAGTCGTAATGTAGATGCACTTCCTTAGTACAAATATGATGGCAGTGTACTTAATCAGATATGAATCTAATATAATATAGTGTTACTGAATGTTCTCGATTAATGCAATATATTGTCATTATTGGCTGGGTTCACTTTGGCGCTCAAGACTTAAAAAAACATCATTTCCTGACAAGTGTCTAGATTTGTGGCTTGCTGAGCACAAGCAGCTTCTAATCAATACATCTGGAAGCTTGATAACGGCAGTTCTCCCAGGCTCCTGTTTGACGCTTTGTCTATGTCATCACATGCAGTAACACATTAAGCTTTTACATTATTCAACCACTATTAATTAAGCAGTAAAATAGTTTGTGGTGGCTATAGGATTTACTTTTTAAGTATATGGTATCTTTAAAAAAATTACTTGCTAAATATTATCATTAGTTGGCTCAGAAAAATTAAATAAATGACACTTGAATAATGATATTAAGAGATCGCAAAGATAATTATATTATCATATTTTCGACCTTTAAATTAATAATGGTAATTAGTAGTGTCTTGGAGATTGCAACTGTATTTTTTATTCTACTTGGTATTTGATCTTGTCATGAAATACTTTCAATAATGATAAGTTTTTCTTTTTTTTATTGTTGAAAGTAATTTATACTTTGTGAACTTAACCAATAATAAAGTATATTTAAAAAGAAACAAAGGATTTTTTTTTTGCAATGTTATCTGATGGAAAGAAGGTGTATATTAATGGCACTTAGATTTTATTGGCTGGTGAGGTTACAGTCAAATTTACACTAACTCATGCATTGCAAGCAAAAACACTATTTTATACTGTGATTATGTTCTATAATTCAACTGTGTACTGTTTTGATAACACACACATATATTACACATAATATATGTGCATACTGTGAGTGTGATTATGTTCATAACTAGTTTATAACTTTCATTAACATTTTCAGTATCACTGCTTTGATATCCACCAGTTTGTATATAATTTATCTATGTACTGTTTTGATAACACACCGTTATGTACACACAGTTATGTACACACATACACATATACACACAATAATGCATACACTGATACAGGTCATGCATTAGTGAGCAGGCTCATATTCATTGGGTTTTTAAAAGGATGTAGTTTGTGAAAATAAAGAAAATAATCTGTACAACCTCTCAAAAAACACTGCATATAGACTGGGTCTGACATTCAATAGCCATTGTCTTAATGGTTTGTTTTTCTTGTATTAAATGTCAATTCATTTTAATTTTAAAGTATTTTTATTTTACAATAGGTGAAGCTGTAGTTAACTTGCATTGACATTTGATGTCATAAAAAAAACTTGCAGACAGTTATAGGACCCATCACTTTCTGTAACCATTAGTATTTTGTTAATTCCAATATATATTCCATAACTGGAATATGTGCTGTCCTCACTTTTAGAAAGTGTGTAGGTAATGTGCACATAAAATGAACATAATTAAATCTTAAAAGTATATCATAATATGATGACATGCCTAAACATTTTGAGGTGTGTTAGTTTTCACTAACTTCTTTTTTTCAAGGTATGTATATATGAACGTTAAATTGTGTTTGACATGGAATATATGTTGCATCATTCAAGAAACATTTCTTTTCTTACAGACGGATCAGCATGTCATCCAACAGTGATGGCTCCAGCAATGGCAGCGACAGTAGCTCAGCTTCAGACAGTGACTTGTCAAGTTCTGAGGATGAAGAAGACAAAGACGATAAACCATCACCATCAGCTTCCCTGACTTTGCCTAAATCACCAGCCAAAGAGGTAACTAAATATTTACTTTCATATACACAGTTTGTAGCCTCACTATTAGTTTATTAAACTCTGCCTAAATCAGCAGCCAAAGAGGTGACTAAATATTTACTATACACTGATGTTGATAATAGAACCATTAGTTTCTTAAACTATGCCTAAATAACCACCCAAAGAAATGGTTTTAAGCACTGTAATGAAAAAAAAATTTAAAACCAAATAAACCAAATATTTTTCTGTTTAGTTAATCTTTTAAACTATAATACGGTATATAGATTTTATTGTGAATTTTCAATTATTTCCTCATTTTAATTGTTAACTATTTTGATAAGAAGATAGTTATAAATTAAATAAATGCTATTTATTTGCAATCAAGTGGATTGGCAAAAAGACCATTGATCATCTACATTGTGGTATTTGTCAACAGGCTTGAGGGTATAAGCATTTTATTTTTATTTTAATGTTCTTTGTAACCAAAATAAATTTCTTAATATATACTGACAGCCATAAAAAATCCAGCACTCATTTATTAGGTTTTTGTCTCTTCGTGTCTTTGTGGAGATACAGTCTGAAATATAGGGTAGAATGAATGCAACTGAATGGAAGGTCACATCAAACCATACAGTATGTTATTTTTCAAGAGCAGAATTCTTGAAAATCTTCAAAACACACAAATGATTCTTGTGTTAGTGCTGCATTTACTATGGCTGTCAGTATATTGTGGGTTTTTTCAATTTTTTTACTCTTGCCTAAACCAGCACAATCTCAAAGTCCCATCCAGCTCCTTAACTCTGGATAAAATCTGTCTATACCAGCACTGTGTCTAAACCAGCATATTTTATTGGTCCCAAATGAATCTGTATTTGGTTAATATGTTAAATGTTGTATGTGATGAGTATTTTTTTTTAGTTGACAGCTAAACAGCATCGCCTACATTGGCACCAAATTCAGCAGCATCATTGTACACAGTGTCGCAAAACCTTCCCATCAGCCTGTGCGTACAGGAAACATGCGTCGTGTCAACAGCATGCCACGCTTCTGCAAGCTCGCACCCACATCTTTGACCAACTGATGAATATCTTGAGCAGCAACAATGCAGAGTTCAAAAGCATTATGGGTAGGTTTAATAGAGACAAGCCAGCGTAAAAAGAAACAGTTTGTGTGATTCAATAAGGCCAGTATTTTTTTATTAATCGGTTTACAAACCCGCCGATGTAAATTTTGCTCAAACGAAAAATAATGTCGTATTTTTCTCTTATTATTTTTTTTTGGCCGCTGACTTCCAGAAATCGCTCTAAAGTAAAAAATAAAAGTTACCATTCTAGTTTCATGCAACTGTCATCTCGGTTATTGTGGCTCATTTCATCAGATAAAAGTGAGAAGTACACTTATTTAGTCAATAAACCTTTGTATATATGAATTGTTAATATGTCTTTGGTATGATTCAGTATTTCCATGCATCGTGTGGTTACGCACAGATACCAGAATAGCAGCATGACAAAATGGAAGCGAGGCTAATTTTTTTTTTTTCCTTCTGCCTACCTTTGTTTGCAAAAGCATATATACATAAACAGTAAAGAAAAGTTAATTTTATTTAATGATGCTACTAGAGCACATTGATTTTTTATCTTATCGGTTATTGGACATTAAATATATGGTCATTCTTTAGAGTAAAGCCACTGCTGCCACATATGCTACACTTTTTGATAAGCAACAAGTGTCCTTTTATGTGCACTTTTCCACAGAACAAAAAATACCTCAACTTGCAAATGGATCCATTGATGTTCAATCCAATGACCAACCACATTAAAGGTGGGTAAATTCTGGTGGGCTAAATATGACATTTCTAAATCAGTTGGAAGCAGGACTTCAAACTTTATGAAAGCCTATGATTTAAAACTTTTATAAGCATTAGACCCTGGACATTTTTCAAACAATACTAATTTCATTTAATATTTTTAGATACATCTGCTGAAACTTTAGATAACCTGACCACCATCACCAGACTACCCATCCTGACAAACAAGGGCAAGGTCATGACCAGCAAGGGGAAGGTAACTCCTATTATGACAAGCAAGGAAAAGATAACTCCTATAATGACAAGCAAAGGAAAAGTAACTCCTATCACAACAAACAAAGGAAAGGTAACTCCAGTGGTATCGAGCAAAGGAAAGGTAACTCCTGTCATAACAAGCAAAGGAAAGGTAACTCCTATCATGACAAGCAAAGGAAAGGTAACTCCTGTCGTAACGAGCAAGGGAAAGATAACTCCATCAAGATGTGAGGGCATGCAACAAGTAAAACATTTCTACTACTACACACCACTGGATGAGAAAATCAAACATTTGGATTTGGTTCTGCAGAAAGAGAAAGAGATGGACATACAGCCGTCTTCAATGGAAAATCTCTTGGAAATTTATCAGCTTTCTCCTGATGTTGTAGTTGATACTGTTGGTGATGTTGCTGCTAGGGATGACAGTGTTGATGATGCTGGTGGTGATGAGGACACACATGCATTATCTTTCGTGGAAGAGCTGGGTATGGTTTTCATGGGTTCAAGTCTGATGTCAATGTTACAAGATCAAGATTTTACCAATATTCAGGAACTACAGAAGCCGAAAGAATCAGATTTGGTCCAGATGGAAAGGACAGAACCTGCAACCTGCAATAATTCAATATGTGGTCTTTCAGAACATACAGGTTCTACTGTATCTGACATGCCTGTTTTACAGTTAGATCTTTCAGGGCATTGTGAAAATTCCCAGATGCCAGCTCTATCTTTATCATGGTCAGATATTTCAGATCGTACTGAAAATTGCCTACCATCATCTACATCAGTTTCTGGGCTCGATATTTCAGAAAATCCTAGTTCAAATTTCAATTTTGTTTCCTCTTCAGAAGTTGATGTTTCTGATAAATTGTCATTACCTTCACAAACCCACAACCTGCAGAATGTGTCGCCCAGCATTTCTTTACAAAAATATTCAAATGTTTCACATGATAATGCTTTTAAAACGTCTTCATCAAATGTTTCACTGAACATTGATTCTGAAACTGGTTTATCAAATGTCTCACTGAACATTGATTCTGAATCATCTTCATCCGATGTTTCACCAGCATTTGCTCCTATGATGATATCATCATCTGTGTTGCCTATTCACAGTACACAGAAACAAGATGATCAGTCGTGTGTGCAGTTTGATACGTACGAGGTGAGTGGGATCCAGTTCCCAGTACTGAGAGAAGATGTTGATAATGATGTGAAGTCTTTAACACCAGTGACAACATGCGAACCTTTTGAGAACTGTGTAAACTTTTTAACAAAGTGTCCAGTTTCCATTACAGTTCCTAAACCATCGGAGAATTGTGTTAATTCTTTAACAAAGACTTCAGTTTCCAGTGCCGTTCCCAAACCATCTAAGAATTATCCAAACTGTTTCGTAACAGAGACTTCAGTGTCCAATGTCGTTCCCAAACCATCTAAGAATTGTCCAAACTGTTTCATAACAGAGACATCAGCGTCCAATGTCATTCCCAAACCATCTAAGAATTGTCCAAACTGTTTCGTAACAGAGACTTCAGCGTCCAGTGCAGTTTCTGAACTGTCTGAGAAATGTGTGAATTCAGTAGCAATGCTTCTATCATCCACTGCAGTTCAGAAACAGTCTCTAGTTTTTAGAGATGATTGTGACAATGGTTTAAATTTTGAATCAAAAACAATGTCTGAAAGATCTGAGGATTTCAAAGACCAAAGCAACAATGATTTGAGCTACTCTTTGACTAAACAACCAGTGTCAAAGGTGATTCCTAAACAATCTGAAGTTTTTAAAGGTTGTAGGAATCGTTCCATAACAAAGCCTCAAACACAAAACTTAAGCATGCATTCTTTTGGAATCCTCCATCGATGGCACTCTAACCCATGCATTGGTGTGCAAGCTAGTGGGTCCACGTGTAAGAGGAAACGTGGCAGTTGGAGACGCAGAATGTATGGATCTGTCCAGCATGTGTGTGCTTTCTCCCCTCATCCTCTGAAAATTTCATCTAGAGTTACCGTCCATCTTCCTGTACCATTGAGTGTTCCAAATTCCCCATCTCAAGAGAGCTGTCCAAATTCCTCACAATCTATGTCATCTAGAGTTACCTCCCATTTTCCTGTACCATTGAGTATTCCTGATTCTCCATCAGATAATTGTCTCTCTCCGCCTACACAAAGATGTTCAAGTATTGATGATCATTCAGAAGCAGAGTCAGATATTGTTAATTCTCAAACATTTCCAAGTACTACTATCCAGAACACTGTGAATGAATTACAAACAGTATCAAATCCTGTGAATTGTCCACAAGCTTTATCTAGCTTTGTAAATGTCTCACAACCAGTTACAAACTCCGTGAATCATTCTCAAACATTTTCAAGTCCTGTGAATCGTCCACAGTGTGTTCCATCTCTTTCACAAGAAGCCAGACATACAATTCCATTCAGTAATTCAAAAGAATGTCGACCATCTGTTTCATATGTTTCAGAGTATTCAGCTATACCGAAACATTCAGATACTCTGACCCATAACAGTGTGTTAGAATCAGCAGAACAGATCCTCTCGCCTCTTCCTGGACAGACGACTGAAGGATTTCTTTCTACTGGAGTTGCAAACATCAGAGCAGAGTTGATGAAACTGCTTCATGAGATTGAAGAGAGCGAAAAAAACTCTTTATGATTAAAATAGAAAAGAAATTAATTGAATGCGACAATGTAACAACTCCAGATCTGAGAAAACAAAACAAAGCTGTTTCTTGCAATCTGTATCCAGAGCTTTTATTTCTTCATACATGGTTCACAGCAATCTTCTTTTTTTTTCTTCTTTTTTTATACCCATATCCTGAGATAAATTGTGACCGAAAATTAAGTGTTATTCTAGTGCTAATCTGGCATTTTAATTTTTTCACACATTGTTGATAACCACACTCTTTACCATGGGAGAAATAATGGTGACTGGTTCTTTCAGTGTATTCAGCACTTATTTCTTCACACATGGTTCACCAGTCAATGTGCTAAATAATGGTAACTGGAAACTAAGTACAAGAATTATTCAAGTGGTAACTGAATGTTTGAAAAATGCTTGAGATGTTGTTATTCAGTTATTTGTGGAGTTCTGAAAGCAATGATCATATTTTACACCTTTGTTTATTTGTTTGGAATGTGTTTAAAAACAAACTAGTTTACATGTCAGGAAGTATGGCTATTTCCAAACTGCTTTTACATGACTTTTACTTGGATATTTTGAAAGTTCTTTTTTTATCCATTTTGTTCTTAAAGAGTAGATTGTACTAAGGATGTTCAGTATCTTCTTAGAAACACAATTAGGTGACTATTATTTAATTACCCTGTAGTTGATTTACTGGCCTGATGATAGTCTTAATGAGTTTTGACCGGTCAAGAAATATACTCTCTTTTTTTTAATATCTAAAATTTTCAGTTAATTTTACGTTACTTTTAGTTTATAATATCTCATAAAGCAATTACCGTACTTTTTTCATAAACAATTATTATTTCAGAAATTTTCAAAAAAATGTAATCTTCATGCAGACTCGAGCATTCAGATGTTAAGATTTTATTTAAAGTGCCAGTGTCTGTTATTTTTAAAATATTTAACCATTTAGAATATATCTTGTACATTTGTTTGATGCCCTCCATGCTTCATTCTTCTGTCAACAATATGATGTACCATAGTTAGGTCATGCGAAATGCACTGCAATAATTGTAGTGCATTTCGCATGAATTATTCAGCAATGGTTGAAAATAGCAGTCTTAGTGCTTTTTGCATGATCTAGTTAGTACAGCAGATAGTTAAGGCAGAAGAGTGGAGTGTGGTGTGTATCAAACAAACGTACAGGATAATTATATTCTAAATGGTTAAATATTATTTTTTAAACTGACATTGCCACTTTAAATCAAAACAGTATTCAAATTTCGCGAGGTGAAAATTTCTAGGCCAGCCAAATAGATTATGACCAAAACGTTTTCTATAAATTATTGTTTGTTTTTTCTTTCTGACACATTCTTGGACAGGATATTACTTATTATATTGTCCAATTAGTAAATTTGTTTATCATTTTAGCAATGATGTTTTTAAAAATAGTTTTGTTGATTTAGAAGTCATTAATTTTAGAAAATTAATGAATACATGCAGGTTTTTTTATGACAGTTTTAAATTTGTTTTTAATTATGTTAATTTTTTAAGAACATATTGGTTGGTTTTTGTGCTTGAGCTTGTTTGGTTTGGGTTTTTATAGCCAGGTCTATGGGATGGCTCCAGAAACTCCCTTTACCCACCAGATATTTTTATTATTTACAACAGTTTTTAATTGTTTTTGAATTATGTTCATCTTTTAAGAACATATTTGTATATTTTAATGCCATGAATTTAATGGCATTGTGGTGTAATAGGCAGGCTCAATGATGGCTCCAGGGAGGTCAAGAAACACCAGAACTGAAAAAAACTTTAACCATGCTTACATCACCATCAGTGTTCAAGCACACTCCTCCTGGGCACAGCATCCAAGTTCACCGGGTGCCCTACCCAGAATGAGAAGTGAAAACAGGATAGGATAAATTGTTTAATGTCCATGTTCAGAGCCAGACTGTTATAGCAGACACCTATACTCAAGTTTTATGTTCTCACTGTAATTATAATTACATAACATTATAATTACAATGGATCCACTTTCATATTGCAGGTCTGCCTCTCAATTACATGTATAAAGTTTATTCTATTTTACATTCATTTTAACACACATTTAAAGTTGCTAGAAACATATTTTTTCGGTTGTTTTAATTCCTTTCAAGGATTATAATTATAGAAAGTGTTCATAAAATCATGAACTTTCTGCAAATTATATAAGTTCAAAGTACAGATAAACCAACGTTTTTCTTAATAAAAAAATAAACATTTGCTTAAGTTAAGCAAACTTTTCAAAGACTGTTAGCGTGGTAGAGTTTGAGCATGCAAATTTCCAGATCAGTAAGTTAATAACCTATGTAGCTAATAAAGAGTTATTTTATGTGTTTT